>JAODAH020014238.1:0-10099 GCA_027574865.2 Coproporus ventriculus | reverse complement strand
TTTGTCTCGCAATGAGTGGAAGTGAGATGTAACGATGGTGCATCGTATATGTTAGAAAGAGATTGAATAATAGAATTTTTCTTCGGTTTTCATTAATGATTTTATAAGTGACTTGTTTAATTTACTTCATCAACTCGAATATTTATTACAATACTACTCGTGTTGTTTAATTAAAAGTGAATCTGTTCGATTTTCCTTGCTTTTCACTTTCTATAATTTAAATTGATATTCAGAATGGGTCTGCATCAATTTATCTGATCATTAACTAACTTTTTTTCACGTCTCGTCGTTGGATCAAATTAAAAAAAAAATTGTGCAGCACGCGCCAAGGCAGGTGCTTTTTACATAAGCCCTTGTCTGCGGGCAGGTGAAACGAACATATGCCCCCCTGAACGCGCGTAATTTGTATCCACGCACCGTTATAAAGCTCTCTTTATCTAAAAACGGCACGACGAGAGAGATGTGGGTGATTTGTCCTATCAATACAAACAAAAATAATTTTTTTTTAATGTAACAAATTTCATCTGGCTTCGCACCACCCTTTTTTCCCGCAGATGCGCCTTATCACTGATCAAATATACATTGTTGCAGGAGATAATTACGAAATGCAAGGTGTAGTTTGCATGCCCCCGCAGGAATTCACCAGGAGGACCGTAAAGAACGGCGAGGAGGAAGAAGAAGAAGAGGATCGCCAAATTCATGGTGAGTTGCACATATTAGAAATTTTTATTTTTATTTCTTTTAAAAATTATATGAAACTCCTATGGTCACAAATAGAAACTTCAATTGTTTTATTGTGGTGGGTTGTTGCCCAATAAACGCAATTTTATTATTTGGAGACAATAAAAAAATATGTAAGGCGAAGCGCGCGCTCGCGCTACAACCACGAAACGTTTTCATTTTTTTGGGTCAGAGATCGGTGATTTCACGGATATTTCTCTAATATTTGTTTAAAGAATCGGTTCGTGTTTGCTTTCGAATTAGTCAGCCTTTTTTTTCATTATCTGCTCTCGTTTGTTACAAAAAAATGTAATCAATTTAAATACAATGCAGGACGATTTTCAATTGTTTTCTATTTGGCCTCCTTATAATATTACATTGTCACCATTTCATAAATAGCCTCGAAGATGATGAAGTCGTCAACAGTTTTTCACTTTTGATTGACCGCCATTTTAAAAGAAGTCTCAAATAAAATTTTAGATGATAAAATATAGAATCATGAAGTAGTGTTGGAAAAGAATAAATCTTTAAACATTTTTTCTTACTTTATTTTGAAATTTCATTTGTCGCATTTTAATATATTTTTGGGGGAATCCCCGTTCCCCCTACTATTGGGTACATGTACTTTTATGGTTAGAATTAATAATAAAGATAAAATAACTATTTTTATTAATAATATAACTAGTCGTAATTAATTATCTGCGATGTTTAGACCTGAGCAAGATATTTAAACAATAATAACTGCCATGTGGAGATATTACTTAATGGAAGGTAGGCAACCAACTTCACAGCAAAGCACAAATAAAACAGTACGCTCCTCTTCCAACAAAAAGTTTTTTTTCAAAATTTGTAATTTTTTAATGGAGTCTGGATAAATTATTCTAACTTTAAACAATAAAAAATATATAGAAGTATGGATTTTAAGTAATGAGACTGATTTTTGTTTCAATTGTTGTTGATGTTTGGTCTCATCCGGATTACTTTTTCGAAGTTCTCCAAAAAACTCTTGGATAAAGTGTTGATTAACTGTTTGGCCTGAAGTACAAATTTAATCGATTTGATCTTCGACTTGCTCATATTTACTTTTTTTGGGCATTGGAAAAGTTGAATGCTATAGGAAAAACTGTTTCGCGAAAAAAGTCGTTAGGAACAACAAAATGACTAGCAAATTCAAATTTGTCTGCAGGCGTATCACATGTTCACATGCCATACCTCCTTTCCATTGTTGCCAAATTGAATGCTACGTTTTCAATCTTATTACTTAATTTTTGCACATTTTATATAAAACGAATGTACGTACAACTTTGTTATCATCTCTATTACCTTTCTTTGGTGTCAGAATTTAAGCAACCAGCAACATAAAATCGCGTTATCTAAACATATCAAATAAGGAATTATATAGGAATTGCTCGCGCATGACGCCCAAAGTTACTAGTTTCAGCGTTAGAGGAAAGGGCAGAGGAAGATCTACAGATTTAAGGATAAAGGCCTAAATTGAATGTAAGATTAAGTGTATTGCCTTGGTTAACTCACAACTAACTTGACTATTGAAAGAAAATCAGTAGTCTTTATGTAAAATTTAATATTTCCAGCTTTTACTGTTATTTCTGGGAATTCCAATTACTCCTTACTCATTTTTTTTTTGTACCATTCTCAGCTGAACATTTTGTTTGCCTTTTGAAAATATTTTTCCCTTTCTCATTTTCTTCTTTTTTTTCAGAAACAAAGATGGATTTGAAAATGGAGCCAATAACCAAAGATGTAAACCAAAGCGACTCGGGGATTTTTTCAGCCACAGCAAACTCAGATGAACCACTAAATGCTTCAAGTCGAACTCACCATTCTGAAAATGACACCGACAACAGATCAGATTGTAGTACTCCGGACCGCAAATATCTCTGCCCAATCTGTGAAACTATGTTATCATCGCAACATGAATTTACACTTCATATACGTTCCCATAACAATGATTCGGAAGCCCAAGATCCGGAAAAAGGCTATACTTGTCGGATTTGCTTCAAAGTGCTTAGTTCGAGTTCGAGCTTGGACCGCCATGTTCTAGTCCACAGCGGTGAACGTCCATTCACTTGCAAATATTGTGGGGATACTTTCACCACGAATGGAAACATGCATCGCCACATGCGCACACACAAAACGGAAAATTATGAATCTGACGGAAGCACAGATAGCAACGTAAGTTCAGGTTCTAAAGGCATTGAATTCAATAATAACAAAATTGATAAATATGAGAATAAACGGAAGCTTGAAGATGATTACAAAATACCTCGGAAAAAAGCTCATTATGAGGATAGTTTTAAATGTCCTATTTGTGACCGTGATGATTTCATCAACATAAAATCACTAGAGGTGCATTTAGAGGATAACCATCCAGATTATCCAGCAAAATGCCATCAGTGCAACCAAATTTTCAAAAACAACAAAATTCTAAACTTCCACCGCAACACTGTTCATGCAGATGAAAATGGAAAGAAACCCTCGGTTGTTGGATTTAAAGATCTCACTTTCGTTGATTTTAGTAGCGAAAAATTTCCACACATAGCCCGATACGAATGCGAAAAGAACCTACACAAATCTTCCACCGGTTTAAAATTTGTATGTTCCAAATGCAATCGTGCCTTCCCTTGCGATAAAAGCTTGGAAATTCACAGTACAGATTGCGGGACTTTAGATTTAAGTTTAGAAAACAACTCACCTAGAGTTAATGATAGCGAAATTCGAAGAAACGATTTCTTCAGTCGATTAGATCTGCAAGATAATTCTCCTAAATTAAGTACGAATTTTGAATCACCAAGAAAATTACAACAGAGACTTTTGGAAACAATGAAATCCATAGATAGCAGTAAAGATTTAGCTGATATTCAAACCATTATCTCCATGACTACAAATGGAAGCTTATTGCAGCATTTACAAAATAAGAATAATGATAATAATGAGACTGAAAAAACAGAAGAAGAAGAATCCCAAGATCTTTTTGCGCAAGAATTTCGTAAAATGAAATTACGTGGTGAATTCCCTTGTAGGTTATGTACTGCAATCTTTCCAAATTTACGAGCTTTGAAAGGGCATAATCGGACCCACCTTAACAGTACCAGTAATGGTACTTATAGGTGCAATATGTGTCCTCATTCATCTATAGATAAAGCTGCACTAATCCGACATATGAGGACACATAATGGAGACCGTCCTTATGAATGTTCTTTATGTAACTATGCTTTCACCACCAAAGCTAATTGTGAACGCCATTTACGCAATCGGCATGCTAAAAGTACGAGGGAGGAAGTTAAAAAGTCTATAATCTACCATCCTTCTGAAGATCCAACAAATGAAGACATAACCAAACAATTAGAAGCCAAAAAATTAAACTCTAGTATTAATAGTATTGATTCGAATGATTTAACTCCTGAAAAACTCCGAAGTTCTACACCGAAAAACTACTCAGAAAAAGATTTTGCATCTTTAATTCCTCTAACCTCTAAACTTCAAGCCCTCAAAGATCTCACCCCTAAACCTTTTGAATTATTACCTAAAGAACCTCTTTCACCCTACCTAGCCCCTCAAATGAATTTCACTCCTAAATTTAACAATACCTCAACTCCTCACAAAGCAAAAATTCAGGTTAAAAACCTTCAAACCTTAAAAGAATCTGAATATAATTATTCAGAGGAAGAAGATGAAATTCAGGAAGAAGAACCTATGAATCTAGTCCTAGATTTAAGTAAAAAGAAAAATGATAAACCACCTCCTGAAGAAATTCCAGAAGATTTAACGAAGAGAAATGGAGAGAACATCATACCTCCTAATATGAGCGAAATTTTGGCACAACAGTTACTTAAAAATACCCCGAAAATCGATCCGTCTGCATTGTACGCCTCACAATTAGCATTTTACAGAAACAGCTTCCCGAACTGGCCGGCTTTTCCAATAAATCCATTACTTTTCCAAACCATGCAACCTCCTCTTCTACAAGACCCACAAGATGTGAAAGAACGCCTGCAACGTTTACAACTTTGCGGTGGTGGAATGATCATGGATAATTTTGCTGAACGCTTAAAAACCTTCTACCCACCTTCTAATTTTCCCGCATTTAAAGATAAACCTCCAACTCCTCCAAAAACCGAACCGCTTTCTTTAAATATCGAACCAAATTTTAATGATAACATAAAAATGAAGAGTCCATTAGCACAAAAATCTGAAATGCTCCAATCCCCAAATTCTGTCAAAATGGTAATTAAGAATGGAGTTTTAATGCCCAAACAAAAACAAAGAAGATACAGAACTGAACGTCCCTTTTCATGTGAACACTGTTCTGCTCGATTCACTCTTCGTTCTAACATGGAAAGACATATAAAACAACAACATCCACAATACTGGTCACAACGACAAAGATCTTCGGTTGGAAATCCGGGACGTAAACCTCATCTCCTCCCACCAACAATTAAAAATTCTTTATGCGAACTTAGTATTCCAAATTATGAGGTTCCAAAAATGCAGGAATTTGAAGAAACAAAAGATAATACGATTTCTGATAAATTAAAATACGCCATCTTAGCTCAACATTTACGTGCTGCTCAGGAAACTAAAAAAGAAGAAGACGAAGATTGTGCTTTGGTTATTGATGAGAATGATGAAAATCCCAAAAATGATTGTTATGAGGGTAAAACTAATATTCTTGAAGAGAAATTGAAGGAATTGCGTGAGAAGCAATTGATGCATGAAAAAACTCGTGAAAATAAAATAAAGAATGAAGATGGACAAGATTTGGTACCTGTTTCTCGATTGTTGGATAATGCTACTCTACAACCGTTCAAAGAGTACTTTAGAAGAGAAGGGGAAGAGCATGAAGGTGAAGGGATTAGCGAGGAGGATGAAGAAGGTCTGGTGGCAAGTGGTAGTACCAGTGAGGGAAATTCAGGAACAGATGAAAATAGGTGAGTTGATTTATTTTATTATTTATTATGTTGGCCCATTATGTGAATATGCCACCGTTCAGATTGGTTGTGCATGCCAGGACTCTTATGTGTCGAGAAAACCGCTCCCTCCAACCTCCAGCTTCATGGACCATTACAATCCATTCTCCTCCTATAGAATTATGATGGCTTGTAGTGGCCCAATATGGGCTTAGTGAAGAAAGGCCATTAGGTGGGGTAGTCCTGTTGGGTCCGATTGGGCCTTGATGGCCTCTAGTTTCTTTTTTGCGATTAGAAATACAAAACACTTTTTGATACATTTGAATGAACTTCAATATTTCTTCCACACGCCATGTTGTCTTGACATGCCAGAGTAGCAACAGATTGAGTTATACTGCTATCTAGCTAGTGCACCTGCTGGATCTCTATAATGTGACAGGAACAAGTGCTCGTCAAACCATTCTTAGCCGTCCTCATCCCAATCTCTAATCTCCTCCATTATTAGTCACTACAATCCAACTGCCCTCCACATAATTGTGATTGGCTCATCATGGGCATAATGTAAACGGACCATAAGATCGAATATAATTTAACATGTGATTTACATAAAAAAAAGAATCCCTTGATATTAATTCTGCTTATTTCAGTGCTTGCAGGTCCGAAAGTGATAATCCAACCAATCCACCGATGAAAAAAAAATCTGCTTATTCTTTAGCACCAAATCGTGTCAGTTGTCCATATTGCAGCAGAAAATTCCCATGGACATCTTCTTTACGCCGCCATATTTTAACCCATACAGGACAAAAACCGTTCAAGTGCAGCCATTGCCCCTTACTCTTCACAACAAAATCAAATTGCGACCGCCATTTATTGCGAAAACATGGAAACTCAGCAACCACAATAAGCAACGAAAATGTTAATAACAACAATTTTATGATGAGAAATGTGCCGGAGAGACCTTTTAAATGTTCAAATTGTCCCAGCAGCACATTCTCAACTTATTCAAATTTAAAAAAGCACATGATTTGTAAGCATGGAGTACAAGATGATCGGCAAGGTTACGAAGCTGGAAGTAGCGAAGATGAAAAAAACAACAGTGATCAAAAAAGCGATTGGGAAAATCAAATTGCGCATACTAAATCAACAACAAACGAAAATCAAGTGCAAAATTCGGATTTACCATTTAAATGTCATTTGTGCGATCATTCGTTCGGGGAGAGACAAGATTGTTTGGATCACATCAAAGATAAACATGATTCTGAATATAAGTTGCTTATGGCAAAAAATGCTTTAGATGCAAATGCTTCGACTCCGGATGAAAGTGGAAATCATGAAGATGAAGATAATGAGATTCGTGGAAAATTTCCAGATTATTCGAATCGGAAGGTAATTTGTGCTTTTTGCATGCGCCGATTTTGGTCTGCGGAAGATTTAAGGAGGCACATGCGCACACATACAGGTGAGCGCCCTTTTAGTTGCGATATATGTCGACGCCGATTTACTTTAAAACATAGCATGTTGCGCCATCGAAAGAAGCATAATGTTGCTTTCGATAACGATCCTGCGCAAAGTGATGAAGATGGCAATAACTTATCCCTCGAAAAATTATGCAAAACAACCGATAACAACAATCTAATCAATAAATTAAATGAACGGACTGACGAGTCTGACGGTAATGAAGGTGGTAGCGATTTAATAAGCAATTTGTTAGGCATTAGGGATCGTTCAATAATAGAACAAGTATTAACAGCATCTGCAGATGATGCTGCAAAACTATTAGGTGTTGGAGGGCAGGAATAAAATTCTTTTATTTAAACGGTTATATAATCTTAATATAATTTTTTGAGTGGAATAATATAGTCTTATAATTGATTCATCTCGAGCTCCCAAAAATTAAAAATTAAAACCGCAAACAATTAATAAATAAATATATAATGCTCGAATTTATCAATTTTGTACATAAAGAATTCATGTCTTTAATTATATTTTATTTGTTTGAAGTCTAGTCAGGTTTTCTCCAACGAATAATTAGACTTAGATGGCGCTGTTTATTTTTATATTATTTAACCTAAAATTGGGTGTACTGTATCATTCCAAAAAAAATGTGAAAAGGCCTTTTCAAATTGTTCTCCACAAAATTAATAATTTTTTTTATAACCTGTGCAGCTCAAATTTATATTTTGTTCGAATTTTCAGTTTTTTTTTTTATGGTGCTGTTTATTTGAAACTAACTCGAATGTAATTGCAATACAAAAATAAATGTGATAATTTATATATAAAGAAATAGATTTTGCATTAAAATTTCTTGCAATATACAGAAAAGAAAATTTGTTTAGGTTAAATACAACAATTTTTTTCATAATCACCATATTTTTTTTTTAGATTTATCTACTTATAAAAGATTTTACTTTTAGTTTACGTTTTAGAACTATTAGTTTCAAAATTTATTTGTCATTACTCACAAATAACTTTTCAGATCCTTTTGCCATAATTTGCTTAATCTCTCAGTGCTGCCTCAAATATTTTGATATATTGAAGCCCTGTCAATACTATTGAAGAGATGTCAATATTCATTGTATTTAATACTCTAAAAATATTAAATTAATATAAAAATGTTTTGATTGGTTTCATTCCACATTGTTCAATTTGACTGGTGATTGTATTTCTTTTTTAATATTATTTAACCTAATAAAATAAAAATGTTGAGAATAATATTGAAAAGGTCTATAGATTTAAAATCTTCTCTATAATAATTCCTATTGTTATATTTATTTATATTTTTGTACATATATAAAAAAATATTAATACGGTCTAGAATACCAAATACTAATTAGATTTATAACGCATCGAAATAGCGATCGTTAAAAATTTTCCTTTTCGTAGTTATTTTTTTAAGCATAGGGGAATCTACATTTCCCTTTTATTATTTTAATAAGATCACTTGTATTTTATTAAAAAAAAAATCAATCTAAGCAATAAATTGTAATTAAATAATAAAAAAAGTTTATAAAAAGTCTTTATTTTTTTGGTGAGCTTACAAAGCGCGTTTTATTTAAAAATTTTATTTTGTACCTACACATTGACTTAATTATTAATATAATTGCATATATTTTTGTTATTGATTATATTAAGGCTTAAACCTATTTTTTTTTGTGTCTGTAGTAATTTTTCCGAGAGAATGCACGTTTGTTTGATTTTTACTTTTAAAGTGCACTTAATTAGTCTAATTAAATAAAAATAAATTGTACTTTTACACATTCACGCAGTGTCTTAAAAAGTAATTTGATGCTTAAGAAGCTTGAAAAGGTTTGTATAAATATTTTGTAAACGTACATGCTTTACAAAATCGTAAAGATTTCGAAAGCGTGCACGTGCATTTTCAAACAGCTTCTTCTAAAGCACATATTTTAGGGACTTATTACAAAAAAAAGCAATTGAGTGACTTATTTGTAGTTGTTTCGTTTTTTTTTTATATATATAAATATTTAACTTGAAAGTGGTAGGTGTATATTTGAGAGTAATTATATTTAAAGATGACTATATACATATAGATATATGCTGATGAATATTAATGGTGGATTATTACCATCTAATGCCATATATGATTGATTGTAAAATTGAATATTATTATTGATCGATAATCAAAATGTATTTTTTTTATTTGTTCAATCCGTACATTTATTAGAGAATATTATATATCTTGAATTTTTTTTGTTTATTATCCATTTTTTTTTTTGTTTAAATTTGAATAAAATAAATTATGCTCAAAAATATAATTGCTTTTTAATTATTTTTTTTTTTTTTAGATTATTTTACCCTAATTAGTTTAAAGAAATTTGTTGTACATACTTCAGTTATTTTTTAATTTGCAGAACTAGGAAACTCGTTACTTTTAAATCCCTCAAATTATTGAGAAAATTGCTTTTCAATTAAATTTGGTTCACACGGTTAATCTATTGAATCTTGATGATTTCAATGTCGCTTCTTATATTATCGAGTGTGCTCGTCTAAATCTTCTATCCCTGTCGAACTCCAACGAACAGTTTCGCGTTTTAACCAGATGGTTAAGGTCGACCTAAAAATCGTTTAGAATCGATAAAAGAGTACGATAGAGGTGAAAAACATGCCAAAACATGTTTTTCGAAAAAATTTTTAAACTCAGAAAATCATAAATTCAACATAAAACATCACAAAGGCGAATGCGCCGGTGGGACTATTTTGGCAACTGAAATTTTTAGTTTTGCAAATTGAATTTTGATGATGTCAAGGTCGGTTCTTATATTATCGAGTGTGCTCTTTCCAAATCTTCTATCCCTGTCGAAATCTAACAAACAGTTTCGGAGATATGGCATGTCACATGCCTTAAAATTGAGAATTTCGCGTTTTGACCAGAAGGTTAAGGCAGACCCAAAAACGGTTTAGAATCGATTAAGAAGTACGATAGAGGTGAA
>JAODAH020014193.1:0-13067 GCA_027574865.2 Coproporus ventriculus | reverse complement strand
TTCATACATTTAAAGATAAAATCTTTTGATTGTTGACATTCTAAATCATGATTAGGGAAAATCCAAAGGTGAATTTTATTATTACCCTTCGGTAAAATCCAGAAAAATCGTTTAATCTCACCCGGATGGTTTACATAATGGATTTTTCGATGAGGATCAAGGGGGTGTAGTGAAGGGGAGGATTGCGTGTGCAAATGATGTCATTCATTGGGGTGTCATGTCAAGATGGGCCCGTAGTAATCGAGCCGGATTCGGTTGATGGCTGAACGTCCCCTAGAGATCAGGACTATGAATTTATAAATTGGCCACCACATCACCGCAATTGTGTGCGCAATCGAATACACCATCTCAATAGTTCCACCCTGATAGCTATCTAACCTAATTTTCAACCCTCCCTAATTAATAATAATGCAACTGAACCAAAGTGCATATATACAACACCATTTAATAACAAGTTATAACAATTAGATCAAACCTCGTAATATGCAGTAACAACATAAGGCCTATTAACTTTGTAAGGGGTGGGGGGAATTGGAGGTTGGTACTGTGGGATAATAATGCTTATCCCGTAACCACAAACCGAAACCCCGAAACCAATCTCGATGCCGCCGATAACTGGTAATACAGCAAGTTACAAGCTGCTAAATCTCTTCATTTCGGTTGTTCAAATTTAATGTGCTCATCCTCCCCTTACGTCCTTCCCCTCTTCCCTTTTCAACGTGCTCACAATTAACTATTCCCGTCATGAGTTTCGGAGTATTCCGTTGATTGGGAAAAGGACCGGAAAAATCTCTGTCTAAATTTCGTACGAATGCACACACAGCCAACTACAAAATAATTTAATCTAGATTGATCATAACCTCAAAGTTTCTTTAACCGTTAATCATGAGGGGAAAGAATAAAAAAAAAGAGAATGATGAAAAGTAAAAGGAAAATTGAATTTTTATTTCTTTTAACCAATTTTCGATCTTTGTTTATTATTTTGTTTGTTTTTTTTTTGTTAAAAAGTGGCTGACTAGATTAATTTTTAATAAAATAATGCCCACATCCCCCCCTTTACTAGATTAATTTATTATAAAATAATTACAGGCCCGTGCGCGTTTCTTCTTTGTGGAAACAAGCTTTTAGTTCGATAAGGCACGCGAGTCTGTAATTATTAAACCCTACCCTTATCATCCCCCTTCAATTTTCTTCTTTTTTTCTTTTCAATTGAAATATTAATAAAGAAAAACACGGCGTAAACAAAATAAAAATCAATTCGATCTAATTTTATATTGAAAATTGGGGTGGAAATAATGGGCGTGATGTATACTGCATATTCCCCCATTAAAATAATTTATTCACGTTAATTGGACATAAAGTAGAATAGTGCTCCTATTAGCATGAAAAATCACTGGTACAAGATAAACATAAATAAACGTAATAAGGGAATAAATTCGCCTTATAAATTTATCACGATTTGTTACGGAATTAAAGCTCTTTTCCCTTGTCCTTTCACGAAAAAGAGGGGAACGATGAAGTTTGTTGGGTGGGCGTGAGGTGGTGGAATTTTCCGGTAGAAAAGGTGAAAACCATTAAAGTATAGTAAGGTTCCGTGTAGTGGTATCAAGTAAATCCTAATACGGGATGTCCAAAGTAAATTTAAAACACAATGTGCAAGGTTCAAGTTAATAAGAAAAAAAAAATTTAAAGCTTCTTAAATAAATTAAATTAATTAAATCGAAATGGTGGATGCGCCGGGCATACAAAAAGAATTTCTTTTAATAATTATTTTTATTAATTGATGTTTTAATGTTGATTAATATTTCTTTTTTTATTTTATAAAAATAAAATTTGCTCTCTTGTAGGGTGATAAAACAGGGAGTGCTTTCAAGGGGGTTGCGCATAAGTTTTGAATTTATTTTATGGAAGGATTTACATGAGTGTCTTCGTGATTCTAATATAAAAATGAAAATATAAGAAGAAATAAGGGGTGCGTGTAGAAAAGCTGAGTAAGGGTGGGCACCCTCATGTAATTTTAAATTTGTATGATACTGCAGAATTTTTATTTCTACCTGTTTCAACTTTCTAATGGACTTCATGAAAATTTATCGAATACACAAAAGAGATTCTTACAACTTTATTTTACTTCTTCATTTAATTAATTTGTTTTAACATTGTTTAGTTAAATTGAAATAATTTTTTTCTGAATGGAAGGTAAATGGTGTTGAGTAATAAATTACTTAATTGAATGTTTAAAGTGTTTGTTTTTTTGATATAAAGGTGCAAAAGAAAGTAAAGGAGTGATCCTGTTGTGAAGATGATTTAATTCGGTACCCTTAATATAATCCTCATTTGCCCTTTTCATAAATTCCCTTTTCAGCCTTCTCTCACATCTCTATTCATCACATATACAGAGAGCGAGTTGAAATTTCTCTCCCCCTTTTAT
This sequence comes from Coproporus ventriculus, assembly GCA_027574865.2. Classification (NCBI taxonomy): domain Eukaryota; kingdom Metazoa; phylum Arthropoda; class Insecta; order Coleoptera; family Staphylinidae; genus Coproporus; species Coproporus ventriculus. Next base: position 10,639 of record JAODAH020014193.1, on the reverse strand, counting down.
TTATATTTACTGAGCCAACATGATGAAAAGAGGCTTGAAAATTGAAAGTTCTTTTCATAGAATTAATAAAAGAAGTGGTGACGAGAAGGAGGAAGTTGAAGAGAAGGGGAAGTGATGGACGAATGGGTGGGAGAGAGGGGGTGGGGGTTGTAGTACATACCACTTCCTATTACTACATATGGTTTACAATTTAAAAATAATATATTAGTGGTATTGGAACAAAAGAACTTAGTTGTCAATTTTTTTTTTAAATTCATTTCCTTTTTTAATAAACCTCATAAAAATTATTTTATGTAGTCCTTATCATCATTTTTCTGAAGCATATCTCATTAAGTTAAGAAAATCCCATATCCTACAAGAGTCCCTCTTATAATTCCCTCGTGATAAGCTTCAGTGGGTGCTTCCTTTTGTGGAAAATTTTTATCGTGAACAATGCGGGCTGATTCCGATGCACTTAACACCGTTCTTTTGATAGGAAAAGCGCGACCCCGAACAATACACAAGATTTCACCCCAGGATCGATTAACATCTGAAAATGATGGCGCTGCACATACACCACTATATCTTATCGAAAAATCTTACAACCACCCTCTCATACACACACACACACACTTCTACTTTAGAAATTTAATGGGAAGTGGTCAGATACAATAGGAAGAAAGAGAGGAAAGAAGAAAAAAAAATAAGGAAACGGAATTCTATTCATTTCTAGATCACATATGCACTCAAGGGATGCATTTCCAATCAAGGAAATTCTTTCCTCAAAAGGAATTATTTTTATTTAGAAATGGAAAATAAAATTTGAAAATTGAAGATTTTTATATTTTTAAAGCGAAAAATTTAAATTCTCTAAAGATATTGTCTCACTCTGTGTGTTTTTTTTAAAGTTTAGTAAGTAAGCCATCAAGAATCTGTTTGGGACAATACCGCACCCCATAATTCATTTCAATTAACTTTTTGCGAGTATGTTAGGGCGCGCTAATTACCACTTTAATCCATCAAGTCAACCCACCATCCCATCTAACAAGAAATTTTTATGAGCCACAAGGTGTCTAAAGTTGTTTGTAAGAACCCCCTTGTGTCATCCCCTTGCTCGCATTTCGTAAAATTTATACCGAAACCGAGAGTCCCTTTGCAATCTTATTAGTACTTAATGAAGTATCTTATTTGTAATATATTCCTGGATTAAACATGAGCCTTATTGCTAAAAATGAATAAACTTTATGTTGTGTGTGTGTTTTTTGGATGCGCGTGCCTTCGCACAGGTGTAACTTATAAATATGCAAATTATGGATACACATGTTATTGTGTGCTTTACTGAAGCCGCATGAATTTATAAATTCCGATTACGTCGACACACTGCCGCTCTACCGCCATCGGCTACACTAATAAAATTTTTATAAATGACAGTCCCGGATGGTAATCAAATTTGTTTAATGTGCGGAATTTGTATTTCGCTGCGGATAATGCATTTACTGCATTATCGCCAATTTAAGCTTGGATTACACATAAAAACCATCAACAATAATAAATAAATAAATAAAAAAAAAATAATCCATTAAAACTCTTGAATTATTATTGTCACTTATAAAATTACAAGTAGCTTCCCTTAAATTACAAAAGGGATCTAAATTATTTCATGCGCTAATTAAATGGTGTATGCGCCGGGCTCAAAGGTATAAATTAGACGCTTACAATTAATTTTTGAACTGTGCATAAGGAATTTAAGAACTAAGCGATCTTTAATTAAATAATTTAAAAGAAGGGGAGGTGTGTTAATCCCTTTTTTTTTAATTCCCTTTGGACTATTCATCAAGTGCTCGTTTTTCCTTGTATCTAATTTGATTAGTTGAAGTGTGCGTTGTATTAATTAACAAGAAAATCCCAAAGCAAGAAATGCGCAGGAGCTTCATGCCCAAAATCCCACAGACGTAAATACTAAAATAATTACGATATTAATCAGAATGTAAATTAATTACGTAATACGGCGAGTGGTGTAAGTGCTGTATATCTTATGCACTGACAGGTATCATGAATTTATCTTCCATATGATATATTACAGTTAAGGGATTGCTTTGCATTCAGATCGGGAGGGGCGAAATTACATTTTCTAACTTTACGGTGAATAAAATTGAAAGAAGGGCGCGAGCGAGATGTGAAACACACATGGTACATTAGACTGACGCGGTATACACTGTAGCACATTAAAAATTAAAAAGTGACGCGAGATGTAGAAAAGTAAAAAGGGAATATAAGGATGGAATTTAATTTTAAAAAGTAGCGACTGAAAAAAAAATAAAATAAGGAAAAGGTTTGGAAAATTTAAAAAGAAAATTTTCAAAAAAAAAACAAAAAAAAATTAAAAATTATATTTTTAACATTTTTTTATTTTAAATTACTTCAATTTATAGAGTGAGTGCATTATAAATAAATTTAAGCTGACAATTTGTTTAAAATTTAAAGTTTCGTGAACTGCCCGACATAATCCCCATCACTCTCAAAAATGTACAGACACTAAATAAAAGTGTAATTTTTTATAACTCTATCCCCCACTCTACAAACGCCTCGAAAGCAATTTATTCTTATCAAAGGAGGGAAATCTGGACATAAATTGGAATTCCATACACACGGATGGTGCACAACGTTAAAGCTCGCTATCTATCAGGGAAACTACCGTTCCCCACATCATCATAACATGGTAAATTTGAATTCAACCCTTGGACAACCACGAAAAAATATTACACGCGAGTATTATATGAACTCAGGAATATACTTCCTAACGACTTAATAAATTACAGGAAGAAGAACGTGCATACACACCGACACGTTTTTTTTATTATTGTGAATTGGGGTGGATAACTGGGTTAACTGGGATGAGGAAAAAGGGGACGATTGGTAAGGGTGATAAATACTTGCGAGACAGAAGGAGAGGAAGTGTTTAAAGCAGATATAATAATAAGTTAACTTTTTTATATCTTCAAACAGCTGCTAATACTTTAACTAACAAGATAAACAACTTCCTCTACAGATCTTGCTTCATTTCCATTAATAATAAATGAGAATATTTAAATAATAGAGATGTAAATACTTTGTTATTGCATTATATAATATAAAGAATGCGATTCTGGCTAGAAAAAACACATTTTTACCAAATTTAACATTATAATTAATAAAAACATATCATGATAAAATGGTGAATGCGCCTGGCTCCATTTTGTTTATTCCATTTTCATATCTCTTTAAAATAATTAATATAGTTCTAAGTTAGTTTCTATTCTATCTGTCTACTAGAATATACAACATGTGTAGCTTTTGTAACATGTTATGTATATTTTTGTAAGTTAGGAGATTGGGCAACCCACATAGCATATAATCCTATTAGTAAGGCTAACACCGCAATTCGATCCGACATCTTCACTTAAATTATGTAAATTCGCATCATACAAACTCACAATGCGAAATTACTGCGGTTTTGATTAAACAACGAGTTTCAGTATTTCTCCTCCCTTTCACGTTCTATCCCCCCTCCTTTTGTACCACCACAAATTCAAATCGAAACTGAATTAACATTCCAACTTAAACATGACACACTAATGTGTTCACGAAAGCACAGCCCAAATCCCGCAATAACTAAAATTACATCGTAATGAACGTTTCGAACTTTATGAATATATTATTGTGTGACAATTAAAAAAAAATGTTTAATCTGAAATAAAATAGAATTAAAATTAAAATTTAATTTGTACTTTAGATCAATTTGAATAAAGAAATTCGCATTGTAAAATCCCTCGTCTGCCTTGCGCTTTAGTTATAAATGTAAGTAATCTTTCCCCGGGGTAAAACCACAAACACCCTAACCACCCTTCTTGTAAAACTTAAACATTTAACACCCAACATAAACTTTGATACATATTTAAAAAAGGAAATACAATGAGAGACTCAGGAAAATTATTCCATGCAATTTATTAAATCAAAAAAAAATCTGATCCTTTAAATATTTTTTTTTTGTTTAAATTTTTTTTAAAATTTTCTTTTAAAATATTTGTGATAAGAAAGTATTTTCCACAAAAAATTTATTTATGTTAAAATATATCATGTGGAAATACATAAAACCTACCCTTACACATTGATAACGCCCCATCCCTTTCAACCCACTTGGAAACTTTTTAAACATTTCCATAGGAAATGAGAGAACAAATTAAAAACCCATCTGGAAAATTATTAAAATTCCGGTAGGGGTAGAATACACTTCACTTTAATAACTCAACCCCCCTGATGATAAGTACCAGTATCATACTCCCTCTTTAAATTACGAGTACTCGTACCTAAACAGTGTTAATAATCAAATAAATCTCGTTAAGATAACAAATTAAAATTTTACTAATCAAATTATTTCTTATAAATAAATTAATTTTAAACAGACGGTTAGTAAAAAAAAGGGTTCGTGAATTTTATCCACCCTCAAATATGTCATTGTGTCTTAAAATAAAGTTATTTTTCTTTAGGCAACTTTCCACCCCTTACTTAATGGCCTGTGGAAGTTTTATTAAGTATCACCGATTTAGGGATGGATTTTTCACTCAACCCTTTTCACCTATTCAAAAGGGGAATTATAGGGGGTTGCCTTTATAAACTAATCTATGTATACAAAGCGCCCTATATTCATTCACACCCTTTGGTGTAATAATTTGATTACAAATTGATTTTTATTATTTCAAACAATTTTTATTGATTTTCATCATTTTCAACGAATTAGAATGATGACCTTGAAAAAAGCTCCTCTTAATACTATAAATGATCACCGTTAAAGGAATTAACCATCTGTACATAGTTGAAGGCAAGATGAAGAGTTTCAGTATAATAAATAATTTAATAAATTAATGAGCAGCAGTTTATAATTTAAATTAATTTTATTAGAAACTATAGGTCATTAATTTGATTATGTGCTTTATCCTGTGCTTTGTAAGGCACGTCACATAATAAATCGTAATTCCATGTGTGTACGTGTGTGAATGTAATTTCATCGCCTAATTATGCCGTCAATTCCAGTGACGTGTCCTTAAATTCAAAGTATCCTCCTAATTATTGTGATGCAATCATTGATTGATATTACATAACCACAATCAGTACCACCACCCGTCCATTTCTCCCCATACCCTTTTCACGTTGATTAATTCTCGCGCGCGTCGTCTAATTCAGATTAACTACAGTTTGGTAATTAAGTAATTAATGGGTGCCTAATTGGCATCCGCGAGATCGAATCAATTCATTGATGATTAGGGTAACCCGGTCATGACATATGCATAATTTATGTCAGTCACTAGACATGCATGTGATACGTATACATAAAATAAATTTTTAATTATTTTACGACACGAAAATGTTTTTATATTTATTAGAGTCAGAAAAGTTATTAAAATGTTTTAAAAAATTTTAACCGAATCGATTTCATAATAAAATTTATAAGAAAACACCAAGATATTAAGGAATTAGTGAGAAAAAGCCCGGCGCATCCACCATAACACCATGCATGTAATGTTATGTGATTTTATTGATGTATAACTTAAAATGAATGAATTTTTTAGTTGTTTCAAGTTTCTTTTTAGATTATTTATTTTTTGTGTGCATTGCAGAATAGTTTGCTAGTTCTTATCAATCAATCAATCCACCAAACCGGTAATTAGCTCGTGTGTGTTGTAATATTTTAATGGTGTTATCACATGCCATTAGAGACAAGAATCTCTCCCGGAACTGTCCCGTATAACCAGATGGTTTCGCAGTGAATTACAACAACCCCATCCAACCCCCTTTAACTTGATTCATTTACGTTCCGCGCGTATTATTACAAGGCACGATTTCATTTCCAACATGCGCTAAATTGCTGCATACATTTTTTATGGTGGCGGCATTGTCATGCATTGTTATAGCTTACGCTATTATTACATTTTTTTTCTCACTGTAGTGACAGGGGGAATTTACATGGGAGGCACGCAGCGCATAAAACAAACCGAATTATATTTTTATTGATAAAACTAATTTTATGGTTAAAAATGTTGATACCTATACAAAAACAACAAATTGGATTACATACGGTATAATGATATCACAAATTAAAATTAAATTTTTCTTCGTAAAGTACACAAGGCAAATTAATTCTTCATAAAAATATAATGAAAGCACCGTATTGCTTTGAGAATAATTTGATACAGGTGAATTTTCATCTCGCCGCATCAGAATCCGATTGTGTTTTAGTAAGCATGAAATTCCCTTTTGTTTCGTTAATTGAGGCGAAAGAAGAAATAAAAATTCAAATAAAATGAAGTGTTGGCGCCGCGTTGAGTTTCTCCACAACAAAAATTGTAACGGAGTAATTTGAAATATAAAAGGAAAATTATGTGGGGAAGGGGGTAAAATAATGAAAACGAGATGTGTGCATCCCTGGTTATTTTTCTCATCCACTACAGGCCTTCGTTTATATTTCTGATGAGAATTTATGCTCCCAACACCTCCTCCCCCATTTATTTAAAATATACGAGGGGATGAGAGTACAGGTAAGAACACTAAGATGGGAAATGTACCTTGAATCTTTCCATTCTTTTACTACTCAGGTGGGGATCTCCCTTCTTCAATCTGCTAACTGGTAATTCCGTTGCTAAAGTCATAAACGTTTTCCCTGAAGAGTGTGCGGGAGGAGGATGATGTCATTCATATTTAATTTATTACGCCGAGTTAGTAGACCACCCTCTGATTAACTCCCTCATTCTCATTACATCGCTAAACGTATTTAATTAATGATGCGCTGATGGTTATGAAGGAAACGTAATTTAGACTTCACATTAGAACCATAAAGAGTATATATTAAATTTAAGTACTTATCACCCACCAACCCCTAACCCTTTATTTTAAATCAAAGGAATTTCAAAATATATTACATATATATTAAATATTATATTGCATGAAATGTTTATTAAATAAATGGTGGAAGCGCCGGGATCACATTTTTCCGACATACTTTCCACATCTCTTTCTTTTACATTTATATATTTATAATTTTGAAAGAAAAAAGAGTTGATGTTTATTCTTTCTATACAAATTGAAATTATAGAGCAGTTCATATTTTCCTCAGTTGTCTTTTCAATTCAAGTTATATATATATTTTTTGTGAGTTCTTAAAGGGATGAAATGTATCCAATTTATTTTGTCCGTAAGGAAATTGTGGTGTTAACATTGAGCCAGTTGAAAGGTCATTGGGGTGGTAGAAAAAAAAATGTAGTATATGTAAAATATGCAGCCGACGTAACCTTCCTAGTAGTTTAGCAAACTTTTATGAACGTTATTCGATTCCGGGACCGGTTCCGGGGACTATTTACGACCCTAAACATTCCTGCTGTGTTACTAGAGACAACAGGGGTACAGTAACACTACCCTACTTCTATACAAGTTCACAATAATTTTTTTTAAACATATATACATTCAAAATTAGAAATAAAATTGATCGTAGTGACCTTGTGTGACCTTGAAAACTAAAATGACATAAATTTTTCCACTATTCTCGTTTGAAATATAAAATAAACACTAAAAATACTCAACCCTCAGTATAACTATTTATTTAACCGCATAAAATTCCCCATGTGTTAATTAAACAACTTTTGTACAAAATTAATTAAATTAAATTCTAAAAACATTTATTTTATTTTACATTCTCATATTTTATATCACTATTTTTAATTTAACTTATTATTTCGAAATAATATTTTTATTATTATTAAAGCGTGCTTTTTCCATTAAAATTTCGTTACTGTTTTGTTATAAAATTAATATAATAATAATAAATTGAATATTGACATCTATACTAAAATTATTTTAAACTGGGAATTGTATTACAATAATATTATTTATTGTTTTATTTAATACATAAAAAAAAGCAGAGTGAAATAAAAATTATGAGTTTGTCGATTCGTTATTTTAAAATAATAAATATTTTTTATTTCGATTATTGATATTATGATTAATAAAATATTAAAACGGAGAATAATATGCATGTACATATAATAACTTTTTCAGATTTAATGTGACCTGAAAAACATATGCATAAAAATTTTCAGTGACTTTTTCGGCCCACTTTGTAGTTTTACCTTCAAATGACCTTGAAGTCGAAGTAATAAAACTCACCCGACAGTGGATTTCGACTCAGCAACCCAAAAAACATATGTATGAATTTTTTTAGATTTTTTATCAACCTTTTTTAGATTTGACCTAAATATGACCTCTAAATGACCTTGAAATGACGCCTTGGTGATCTTTAAGGTTAAAAAAATTCCGGACGCGAATTCAGTGATTCGGAAAATATATGCAAAAGAATTTTCAGAAATTTTCCCCCACCTTCTTTTAGTTTGACCTCTAAATGACCTTGTAGATGATGTAATAGAGGTCAACCGATCTTGGATTTTGTCTTAAAGATCCTAAAAACCTATTTCTCTTAGATTTTTAAACAGTCTTCTTGATTTGATCAAAATTTGACCTAAAAATGACCTCTGGGTGACTTTTGTAGTTGAAGAAACCCCGGATTTAGGCTTGGCGATCTTAGAAACATATTTATATAAAAAAGAGAGATTAATTGTTTCTTTTTCTATGAAATCATTTTGTAGTGGTTGGTGATTAGCAAACCATGTCCGAAACTTTCATCCGGAAATGAGTTAATGTTCGCAAATTTGAAACTGGTATGTCGTCCAGACTAAATGGAAAATGTTGTTGAAGTAGGTCAGAAAAACAAAAGTAATTGATGACGGTGTGGTGGAAAGAAGAAAAAAAAATTAATAAACCCCAAATCACCCAAAAAGTAAATAAATCACCACCCCCCTCTTCCCATCCAAACGCGCCTTTTCGTTTCGCAGCTCATCGCACCCGAAATCCCCCCACCAAAAGAAAAAGCGAGATCCCGAAGAAAACTTATTCACGGCTCATTTTCCCATCCCATTCCTCCCCCCATCAACCTTGTAAACATAATCACCTCTCCGCACGCGCGCTTACAAAATAAAACTTTCATAATCCAGAGATTTGGGATTTTAAAGGGGAGGAGGAACAACGCACCCTCTAAATTTCCCCCATGAACTCAATCTGCATTAATTAAAAGCGCACTGTTTTTTTTTAATGATTGATCCTATCGGAAAATGCACACAAAAATACAATACGGGGGTATAAATTTTTTTTTTAAACCGGGGGATGTGTAATTTCGATTTAATTGCTCGTTTTGCAGATGATTAGTGCGGTAGTTTAATGTGCGCTTTTAAAACGTCAATTGGGTGGGGCTCAAATGCACTTACACAATGGCATATTGATACAATCGGGGGATGAGATGGAATGGAACACACCTGAAACAAAGAGAGATAGAATATTAACATTTTTTGACATTATCAATTTAATTTGGAACAAATTTCCGATTTTATTTTATAAATAACCTTGCAATAAAGATAACATTACTAATATTTTAATAATAAAATAATTTGTAAAGTAATACGTACATTAGTTGTAAAGTAATACGTACAATTATAAGTTTAAAGGAAATAAATGTAATCGATTTTGATGAAAATTTATTTCTAAAGAACAAGTAGAAAGGTAAGTTTTTACATTTGATAAAAATAAGTGAGTTGTTTTGAAGACCCCCCGATTCTCGAACCCCCATAATGATAGATGCGCCCAATTAAAAGTTTCCCAAGGGGTGATCAGTCTCGTTCCGCGTTTAGAAGACTTTTACTAAGTTTGTAATGCATTTATAATCCGGAGAGTTTGGACCAACCCCTCCATGCATTACTCTCAAGATTCGAACGCGATCTTTCCAAAATAAATAAAAAAAACGTAACTATAATAAATTGATTAAATAGGAAAAATGATCACAATAAAATAAAAGTAACGATTATTATTCTGAAATGTAAAAGCTGCTTTATTTAATTGTGTCGTTAAAATATTAAATGTCATCATCCCCTAATTAAAATTTGGATATATAATATTTATTAAACCCTTCATTTATGAAAATTGATAAAGTGGTTTCCTACGGGGATGAAAACATCTAAATATACTTAGGTATAAATAAATTAATTTGTTTTGAATTTTTTTTTATAGACGGATCAAATATTTACAAAAATAAATTAAATTGAAATAAATATTAAATTACATTTTTATATTAAATATTAAAAAACGGGAGGAAAATTGTTGCATTGATGAGAAGGTGGATGCGCCGGGTTAATAAATTAGAAACGAAAAAAATAAAAGGAAGATATGAACAATTTTTTTATGCAATCCCTTAATTTCGATTAATTCCACCCTTAAATTTATTATTAAAAAAAATTTTGATTTGAGGATAATTAAAATAATTTTTTTTTTATTGAAATGTAGAATGTTTACCGTTTGTTTAAATTGGTTAGTTTAAAAAAAAAATAAGGGATGGATTTATGGGATAAATTGTGTGCGTCCAGATGACAAATTCAAATCAGTGATCGGTTTTGTGTGGGCTACGTTTAATCCACCAGAACATTAAATGACACGTAAACCGACCTATTGATTTTAATCCTAATATCAATTAACGCACAACTGGCCTAATTTTACCTTCAGGACCCCTTCAAACTTCAAGCAAAAATATAAA
>JAODAH020014131.1:0-65572 GCA_027574865.2 Coproporus ventriculus | reverse complement strand
TTGTTCTAAAAATGGAAATGAATGAATTTTAAATTAATCTTGATACGGCATAATATACTTAAGGGTTCAATAGATTTTTACCACATACATTAAAAATATGAAAATCGTGGATCTGGATAATTTCATGCCAAGAAAAAGTACGAATATATTTTTTTTGCAGGTAACAAACACAGTTTTGCTTCAAATTTTATGTGGATATTCGCTTTAATGGAATTTAACTACAAAAAAATTTGCAACGCGATATGTAGCTCGGGCCTTATAATTAATTGAAAATGGGAAAACATGCCCTTGTGTAAATTAGCTCCGGTCTCCCTTACTCTAAAGTTAACCTTCTTTAAGCTACAAATAAAATAAAAATGGGCATTTTCATTTTTAAGCTGAAAAATCCATTTCCTGACTGATTTTTCAGACCAAAGACAAAAATTCCCGTTCTTTATTTATGTCTAGATTGAAGTAGTTCTTTCCGGTAATCTCGCGGGCCAACAAATTGGCCTAAAACGGCCCAACCTCCTTCCTTCAAAATTATTGTATATCTTATTATCCCTTATTAAAGTTGAATGCAGTGCTCAACAGAACCATGAGGAACGCAGTGTAGGGACGCAGTCATTTGAATGATGTTGTATATCATTCTTAAATGAAAATGTCAAATTTTTCTAATAAACTTATAATTTTGAAGAAACGATTCAAATTCCAAAAGATAGATGGCCCACCCTTGATTATTTTCCCAAATGTGCATACCCTTTATTATTTTCCATTATAGAAAATTTCAAAAATCTCATTTTCCATAGAAAACCTCTTAAGAGAAAGCAAAAGTTGCACTTTCTCATTTTATTTAAACAACGCATTTTCCAAATTTTCAAAAAAAAAACGCATTTTCCGTTGAAAAAATAGCATTTTCCATGAGAAATCACATTTTAACTTTTGTTGTGCGTAATTTTTATGTGCCCCAATTTTTTTGATATTTTCATATTCGTCAACATATTTTGATGATTCGTTAACGTAACTTGATACTTTTCAGCTTTATAATGCTTTTTAACATATCTGAATTTATTTAATAATAAATTTTCACAATTTCTACATTTTCACATTTTCAGGATTCTTAAATTTTTTTCATTTGATAACCTTGTGTTATTCTTGACATTTTTTTATCTTTAACATTTTGATATTCTCTAAGATTTAAATACTTTAACTCTTATCAACACATATCTTTGATATTTTTCTGTATACATTTACAAATTTAACATTTGACATTTTTTATTTTAATATATTTTTACGTTTGACGGTTCATATTTCTTATTTTCAATTGTAATGCTTTAGAGAATTCTCAATTAGTTTTAATTTTGTTCTGCCAAATTGATTTTATAAGATAATTGACTTTAACAGATAAAACAAAAAAAATCTGAATTTATTGTATTTGACTGAATATTTCCAAATACATTTTATTATCTTTCATGCTTTCCTTTTCGTTTCACAATTTTGGCAGCCATTTTTATGGGGTATATATAGTCAATAAAATTTAGCAGCAAATTACTTCCGAATCGAATGCAGGGGTCAAATTTTTGATATCTTGCCGCGCATGCGCAGAAAACGCAAAGCAAAGACAGCCAAAGGTATGTACTTTAAGATGCTTTAATAAAATTTTCCCACACCAGTGCTAGTTTTTGCTCCAGAGCCCCCTGGAATATATTATATAAGTTTGTCGGTCGAGTAGTGGAACACCCTGTATATATATATATATATATATATATATATATATCAATATGTGCGAAAATTTTGATTGAAATATGGGTTTGTGCGTTCAAGAGGCTCTAGAGCGAAAACTGCCACTGGTGTGGTAAAGTTTTATTAAAGCATCTTAAAGTACATACTCTTGGCTGTCTTTGCCAAAAAATTGCGGTCTCAAAAGGTGGCAAACTTCTGAGATATTAATTTTTGAAAAAAAGCCTTTTTTTGCGTTTTCTGCGCATGCGCGACAAGATATCAAAGATCTGACCGCTGCATTCTATTCTTTGGGAAAATTCCCATCGACTATGGCTATTCTAAAAATTTCCCAAGTTGAAATATAATGAAGATAAATAAAATTTAAAAAAATTAAAGTTGAACATAAAAAATTGTCTTAAAATTCAATTGGCTCTCCGAGGCGAACTATGTGACCTAGAGGTCTGAAATTTGGCACGAACTCATATTTTGGGTACCCAAATAAGTGTACAAAATTTGAGCTAAATCGGAGAGGGTCGCCCTTTTATGTTCTTTCTACATTCATTGTGAGAACAACAGTGACTGAAAAATGTTAAAAACTGCGAATTGGAAATACGGCTGCATAATCCCCAGATTTTCATTACGAAAAAAGGTTTCCTTTCTTATATTTATGAAAATAGGTTTCTCATTTTGCTAATTTACTTCCACATTTTGTTCTAATTTTATATGTTAACTTTTTCAAATTCAAACATTTTGACAATATTGTTATTTTAACAATCTAATAAATTGATATTTGATGTTTTGATATTTTATCATTTTTTCTTTATAATACAATTTTTCAATGAAAATATGATGGTCATGGGAAATACAATTTTTTTTTAATGGGCAATTTTTAGCGAAAATTGCATCTTAATATTTCGACATATTGACATTTAATATTTACACATTTATCATTTTGATGTTTTTAATTTTCCATATTTTCATTTCTCGTTTTATTCATTTTTTTTTTATTTTTCATCTTTTTGACGTTTACTTTTTAGATTTTTTTTTTATTTTTTCGTACTAATATCTTTTTTTTTTTAATGAGGAATTATCACCAAATTTCGTGATGATGCATAAGACACAAATGCTTTATTATTATAAATTTAATTATCGTTTAGAAATTTCAAAATAAGATTTTCTTTGGAAAATGCGAATTTTCCATAGAAAATGTTTGCGTGTTTTATAATTTTTCTGTGTTTTTTTGTCATTTTTCAACGGCTGATGTTATATTGGTAAATTTCTTCATTTTAACAATTTTCGTAATTTTTGATGATTTTTAAAATTTTCAATTACTTTCTTCATTTTCTATTATTTTTGATATTTTGTCGACATTTAGAATTTCTTGTCTTGTATGACGGTTTTTATAATTTTCAACAATTTCCCTTACTTTTTATGTTTTATTTCATTTTAAATGATTTTGTAATTTTTTTTGCTATTTTCATAGTTTTCAAGGATTTCTGAGGATTTTCTATTTTTTGACTATTTATAATATGCTACGATTTTTTTAGTTTAAACAATTTTCATCATTTCTAATTAATTTTTCCATTTCTACACTTTTTACAATTTTCAACGATTTCCACCATTTAAAAAATAATTTTTATCATTATTTTATACGTTTTTGTCGGTTTTTTGAGAATTTTAAATTTAAACTCCTTTTTGGATTTTCAACCATATTCATAATTTTTTAAGATTCATGCCATAATTAAAAATTTTTTCATTTTCCACGTTTTCTTTTAAATAAAACTTCTTTGGCGTCGGTGGGAGTGCCAAAATAGTAACATGCAACATATGTAATCGCAACATGCAACATGTGTATTCGTAAGATGCAACGGAAATGGAAAAAAATAGCGGAAAAATTAAAAAAATTTAAAAATTCTCAAGAAACCGACAAAATCGAAAAATTTAAAAAAGATTTTAAAAAAGGGAAAATTTCAAAAGTGAAAATGTCAAAAGTGGGAATGTGAATGTGAAATGCCAAATATGTAAATGTCAAAAGTGAAAATGTCGTTAGTGGCAATGTGAATGTGAAATGTCAAATGTATAAATGTCAAAAGTGAAAATGTCAAAAGTGGAAATGTGAATGTGAAATGTCAAATGTGTAAATGTGTAAATGTCAAGAGTGAAAATGTGAATATGAAATGTCAAAAGTGAAAATATCATAGGTGGGATTGTGAAATGTCAAAACTTCAAATGTCAAAAGTGGGAATGTGAAAGGGACATTTCAAAAGTGTAAGTGTCGAAAGTGTAAATGTGTAATGGATAAACGAAAATTTTTTGAAAAAATTGAAAAATTTTGAAATAATCGAAAAATTTTGGAAAAATCGAAAAATTAAAAAAAAAATCGAAAAATTTTGGAAAAAAATGTCATGAATAGGTTGTTTAAGGTTGCTCAAGAAGTTTTATTTTTAACACGTGCACATGATTTTTTTTTTTTTTTTCGTTTTAAAATAACTTTGTAACTATTTAACCTATACAACCTCAGTTACAAATTAAAATTGTTTTTAGTTATCCCATAAGTTTTACTAAGATAAAATATATTTAACTTTTAATAGAAGTTCTTAACAGTTACAAACAATTATTATAATTTATCTTAGTTCTAATAGTTTGAAATTAATTTTGTGCTTGAATATAGTTAAAGTTAAACTAAAACAAGTAAAAGTCTCTTATTAGTTTAGAAAAAATGTACTAGAGCGTTTATTGCAGTAATTTAAATAAGTCAATTTTATGTGTTACTTATTTGTATTCACAAAGTAAAAATCCGCCCTTACACATTCCACATAGAATTAGTTCACAATTTTTATATTAAAAATCACCCATTTCCCTTCATTATTATTTAGTGAACGAAACTCCTGTGCAACATTTAATCTCTCTTTCTTCTTGTAGATGAAACAATCTGTTATTTCGGTGAGTATACAGCAACTATACTCCCACTTTAATTTTATTTTGTTTTTAACTGTTATATCTTTGTTACTTTTGTAATTTTTGGCGCTCATTCCAATTTATTTTTATGTGTTATTTTGTATTGCACAGATCAATTTTATTATTTGAATTGTTTTGTGTTCATTCACAATTCATTATACATTTTATTGTAGTTAGTTAGATTTGAATTACTTAATAAACGCATGGTAAAATTAGTCCATTTTTTGAATGGTAAAATTAGTCATGTAGTATTATTTGCGAAATTATATAACTTACAATTAAATAAATTTCGGTGGTCAATTTTAAAATATATTCTTCTTTCAAATAAAAATTTGACGATTAACTTTTTTTTATGTAAGCATGATACAATTAAAAGCATTTTCCAATAAGTAATCGTATTTATAAATCTTGTAAAATTGATTATAGAAAAGATTTGAATATCTATGTCTTTAAATCAGTTGGCCAATGAAGTTAAAAGACGATGTAATTTCTCTTTTTTGTATGGCTTTGATATACCACGAACCATCACAATTTAAATTTTAAATTTTCTTGGTAAAATGGGTCTTTTCACTTCTAACCAAGTTCAAACTAAAGTTTTTGACTGTGTCCATCTTAAAATTGAAAGAAAAAGCATTTTGGTTCAGAAGAAAAATTTTGGAATCAAATTTTCGACTTCAGAAAAATTCAAAAATTTTGAGGTTAGAAAATTGAAATTTGTTATATAGGAGCTGAGATATATTACTTTAAACGATATCACCGAAACAAAAGGAATTCATCTAGAAGTCATATAACATTTTTTGATCGAAATGACCCCTGGAATATATGGTACAAGTTTGCCGGTCGAGTCGTGGAACAACCTGAATTTAGTAATAGAGTCTTTATATTTGTTATGCTTGGCCATAATATGAAAATAACTTTTGTTCATAAATAGCACAACAGTTGCAAACTTTTTTACCAACATCTTTATTATCCCTGAATGATTTAAATTATTGCAATAACAAATTTCCTACAAACAAATCTCAATTATTTTGATCTACTAATTTTGCAATAAAAATTTGAAAATTTCTGACTGCTTCAAGGTTATTTTCTTTATCTTCAACCAATTGTGATAAACACAAATTCTTTGTGATTTCCTTTGCCAACAATGCATCTTGTTCAAATCTTCTAATTCATCGATTGACTTCTGAACTATTGATACACAGCAAGTTATATTAAAACCATTTAGCTAGATGCACAGTTTATTTTGAAATTGATAAATAAGAAGAATGAATTATACTGAAAAAAGAAAAAAATAAAATGATTGGTTATATGGTTAAAAATAAATGCATTTTATATATTGAAATGACCTTTCTTAAATAAATATTGCAATAATTTAATTAATTTACAAAAGAAGTAGACTTGACACTCAAATATAACAAGCAGCATCTTAAACATATTTAACCATTCTTGAATGAATAGCTTTGTTGTGTGAGTAATAATAAACTTCATTAAATATTACAAACGAAAGAGTGAGTGCTGTTTGTATTTAAATAAACATGCATAAATTGAAAGTAAAAGTTTTGCAAGTAGAGAAATGAGTGGAATTAGGAAGGCTTTAGACAACCGTCCAAGAAATAATGAATCTTACTTTATTATATTTGGATTAAACGAATTGTTACACGAGAGGCGGTAAAAACTTTTATTAATTTAGAACCTTGCAAATAAGCGACTAGTTCATTGTGTAAACAACATATTTACCCTATAAAAGCATGTCAAATCTAAAAGTAAATGTAATAAACGCATAATATGACTAACTTTACACATTTTGCATAAAATAAGTAATTTAACTGATATCTAATAATTTTAAACGATTACAGTACGTTAGACGTTACGAATGATTAGCCTAGTGTATACATTTTTGAAAAATTACTTCCAGTAGAGATCCAATAATAGTGTGTTATAGTGAGCTGTACCTCCTCTTTTGACCAAAGAATTTAAAATTCACTTCATGATTATATTGCGGCTTACGCGGAGAGGGAGCATATCAGATTCTTTGTCACTAGTGAACAACAGTGTCGGTTGCTTGTCAATTTTGAAGATTGAGTAATATTGTTCTAAAATGGATGGATGGGATATGGGGCAAAACGCGTCAAACGAATCACAGGCATACTCAAAATTTGTGCTGATGTATTTTGACGCCGGAGGTCTCAAAATGTTCTTTAGATTAAATACTTTTAGAAAAGTGGTGGCATTTGAAAAAATTCATCATGGCATGCGACCCTTTGTTACTTATATAATTTTGAATCTATTCGTCAAATCTTATCAAAACTATTGTTTCACTTTTTTTGTTTCATTTAGTGTACTTATTTATTATTGCAATTAAGTAGTTTTCAGCTTTCCAAATGTGATTACTTATTGGAAATTGTTATTATGAGAAGCGGTAATGTTTTGGCTTAAGGTGTTAACTCCCCATCTTAAATAATAAATATCTTGGAAATGTATTTTGCAAGAATCTACTACAATATTTCTTTTTTTGGTTATGAATGTTATTTAATGAAATATTTCTATTGTTTCAGATGCTCAAGTCCTGCAGAAAATTGAGTATGACGGTAAAATCGCCTACTATACCAGCGGTGCCTGGATTTGGAGGCGCGCCTTGGCATATGAGACAAACTTGTTCATGGATGGATAGACAAGGTAGACCTGTTTCACCACCTTTGGAATATTCGCGGAGTTGCGGTGTTCCTCCACAACGATATGGTTATAGTAGGGCTTCCAGTAAAGACAGAAACGTCAGAAGGGTATGTAAAAAATTTTTATATTGAAATTTCAGATTTCCCATAACAATTTACGATTCTGCAAAATTTTCCATTTCACCACGAAAATAGTTTTGACAATACTGAAAAAAATTTTGATAAGTTTTATAAATTGGTTATAATAAAAGTAAGAAAAGAAGATTATTGATTTTGTGGAAATTTCTAAAAGTAGAAGTAAGGAAAAACATGCCGAAAACCGTTATGATTTTAGCAAATCTTCAAACGTAGAATCAAATGTCAAATTTCTTGTATTCTAATTACCTATAGGAGTAATTTAACAATTTTTGTTCATGAAATCTTTTGATCTTTACCAATACTCTATCCGGAGAATGATTTAACCCCCGGTAAAATTTTATGTTTTTGTTACAGAATATAGATCTTATAGCATTTCCACCCCGCCCAGGCCAAATTATAACATATAACATCCGAGGAGACTCGGCATAAAATATATCACTTCCGTATAGCTATTTTCTCCCCCTGCAAATATATCTTTTTTTGTGCCTTGTTAATTAAAACCGCCACCAGCTGGTAGTAAACAACGCGGAAAGCTCCTCCATCATCACAAGAAGTGACAGTTTCCATTTCAGGTTTAGTTCGGCTGTTATTCAAATGGAAACCAGCGCAGGGAACGGACTTCCGATGTAGAAACAATGCACCACTCATTGCAACCACGAAAAATTCTAAATATATATTTATAGCCGGGAGTTAAGGGGGTTAATTTGCATTATGTAGGGTGAGCGCACGATAAAATCACCAATTTACATAGAGTTAGCTGGACGACGGACTGTGATGTATACCTAAGGGGTGTAATGTACCCTAACTAATCACCTGGACGGCGACTTTTACAACAAACACGTTTGTTTTATTAGCTAAAAGTGGGGTGCAATGGATTGATTCGCTAAATTAGCCGGAAAATTTTCACATACCGAACACCAAATTTAGATTTGAACTTGCAAAATCAATGAGAAATGAAAAACACGTGTTTCAAATTTTTATTTTTATTATCGTTAAACTTCTTCTTGTTTGTTACTGTGCAATTATAAATGAGAAAAGTCATGAGAAATTAAAAAGAAAAATTAATGAAAATTTGAAAGAAAAATCAGTTGAGTATGTTGAAGAACATTGGCAAAGCGAGCATGAAAGTTATAAGTATAAACATGCAAACGTCAAAATGTTAAATGTTAAAATGAGAAATGTCAAGATATTAAATCTTAAAATGTGTCAAATATCAAAATTAAAAAAAAAGTGGCGAAAACGGTCTAAATGTTAAAGAATGACAAGATATAAAATGATAAAAATTTCAAAATATATAAAGAAACGTCAAAAAAGACAAAATGCAAAAATCAAGATATAAAAAAAAATTAAAAAAACATCAAGAATGTCCAAATGCCAAAAGCACAATGTTAAAATATTAGATATTTCGAAAAATCATTAAAAATTTTGGTGCGTATAAGTCTAATACTGCCCGAAAACGTTTGGATCTGGTATTTTAAATATTTGGAAAGTGCTATTCTGTTGACTTATATAAACAAAAATCTTCACATTGGAAAGTTGAATTCAAATTTTATGAAAAATTTTACATAATGTTTATTACATTCATGTTTGGACAATTGATTACTATTTTATTATCTTACAAAATTGATATCTTAGTTACTATCTTTTTTCTTTTATATTATTATATAATTATAATTTATGTACCTGACATATTACACATGCACCTGCATGTGTGTATGTATTTTGTCTTTTTCTATTACGAAATAAATTTGCATAAAACGCATATCGTCATCAGCCCAGCAACACTACGTAATTCCTGTTTCTACAACTTTATAGTAGAGCAAGAAAACCACTTATGTTTTGAGCATAAACGTGTGTAGACGGAGTATACTTTATTGCGATTTCAGGGAAATACGTTGAAATTTCTTTTGAATATTCGTGTAGAAATGGTAAATCTCCCTGATCTACTTCAATGCTTTTTCTGCTACTGGAGCAATATAGTTTAGTCGCTCTGCAATTTTTAGGGTCAAATTTTTTTACACAGAAATTCTATGGTTTATCCTTATGTATTTTGGAATGCTGAAAACGAATCTCTTAGTAAAAGTTGTCTAAAATTACCGCGTTGCAAGTTATCCACCATTTTTACAAAAAAATGGCCATTTTTACCCCATTTTCATGTATTTTTGAAATAACAAAAAATATAAACTCCAATCAAAAAATATTTCAAAGAAAAGTTGCTTAGAAAATTATTACGCGTCAAATGACATGAAATTGAATGACCCACAAATTGATTCGTAGCCTGGGGCCTTAAATTGGGCCTTTTTGGTCGTTTTATTGATTGTCCAATTTCTCATGAACCTTTGGTTTCTATGCTATGTTATATGAGTTAAAAGATAGTGTTTTTGGTCTACTTTATTTTAGTTTTTAAATTTTCTTCGTAACCCAATTTTCCGCGCTAAAACCCGCCATTTTGAAAAAATCGTATTTTCACGATTGTGACGAGAAAAATTAGTCTTTTCACTTCTAACTAGGCCAAAACTAAAGATTTCAACTGTATCCATCTTAAAATTGAAAGAACAAGCATTTTGGTCCAGAAGAACAATTTTGGCGATACTTTGAAAATTTTTGACGTCAGAAAAATTCAAAAATTTTGATGTTAGAAAATTGAAATTAAATTTTAAATGCTTTAATTAATTAACTGACATTCTAACAAACATTTTGAGCCCAAACACGTTGAATTTGGTTATATAGAAGCCAAGATATATTACTTTAAACCTTTTTTGGGACTTTCAGAAAAACCTTTAGAACAAATTTAAAAAAAAAAAATAGTTGTAGCTATTGAAATTTCCATTTTTTTTATCATTGATTTATTGAAAAAATTAAATTTTTACTTTTCCTTACTCTTGTGTAAATTAATTTTTTTTTTTTGTTTTGTTTTCGTGAATAATTATATTCTCAACACTTGATTTTTCTATATTTTAATATTTTCGATTTTTCACAATTTTAGATTTTTCTGTATTTAACTTTCTTGAATTATCGAATTTTTAAAGCTTTGAGTTTTAGATGTTTCAATTCTCTTATTTTTTTATTGATTTTAAGGCTTTTTTTTTAAATTTGATTTTATGAATGTTTTGAGTTTTGTACTTTTCAATTTTTCGTTTTAGATTTTGGACTTTTTAATTTGATATTTTTTTTTTCGTTTAATTTATCAAAATATGAAATATGAAAATAACAAAATGTCAAATATTAAAATAACAAATACCAAATGTCAAAATGACAAAAAATGTCAAACAAAAAAAAATTCTAAAAATTGTAAGAAAACTGCTAGATGTCTAAATTTGCCAAAAGGTTAATAAACCTCAAAAAATTAAAGATAATGACAAAAGACCAATAAAAACAAAAGACAAAAGAAAATAAACTCTTTGAAAATACAAAAGAAAACCATTAAAAATAAAAAAATTAAGTAATATACTAAAATTAAAAAAATAGAAGTTAAGTAAGGGATACAAAAATCAAAACTAAAAAAGACTAGACATTTTATAAATTTTTGTCAAATTTTTAATATTTTTCTAACTTTGCAATTTTTTTTTTCATCTAAGTTTTTAAATTAAAAATAGAAATAAATATTACTACGTTCTAGTCACATAATTTATATTTTCCGCGAACTAGTTACGGATATTGATATATCCATTATCAAGCGGACAAGTAATTTCATTGATACATGTTGTTTAATTACAGTGATTTGAAGTTTGTCAGATTGACACTTAACCTATTACAAAAATTTTGAAGTTTAGAATAGAAATAATATAACTTTCCTTTATTTGATTGTTGTATATAAAATATTTAATTCTTTTGTAAGTCAGGTAGGGATTTATTAATTATTTTTATTATATTTAATTGTCGTATCTCGTTTATTGTTCTCCAAATCTCTTTTAATTTGTTAGGAGCATTTTTAATTTTCCGTTTGTAGTGATCTGCTTTGGTACTTTCTAAGAGACTATCATAAAGGCGTTTGTATTCTTTATATTCATTTAAATGGCCTTCATTAATGTAGTGTGCTCACCTTATCCTTTAAATAAGATAATGAGGGCGATAACTAAGGAATCCTAGCTTTATCTTTTATTTTTCTTATAACTGGAAAATTTTCTTATGGAAAACATTTTTGACATGATTTATTTGTGTCTGCAGAGACTGTAATTTGATCCCATCAGGCTTGGTTGACTTTCGATATAAATTTATTAATATTATTTTCTGAATAATTCAGTCGAAAATTGTAAATTGGATTAACAATTACATCATCAAATTTAACATTTAGTTGTTAAAAGTTACCAAAAACAGTGTGATAAAGTAACCATTATATACTCGTAAGAAAAAATTATTTTTTTAAATGCACTAACTTCTCCGGTAGATGGTGCTACTTGTTAATGTATGATTTATAAATTATTACTATCCACTTTATTTTATTTTATTTTTACATAAATTGGTTAAGTACGGAAAAAGGAAACAACCAATTTTCCTTACAAAATTAATATATATCTGCAATGGTTTTAAATTGATGTTTTTGTTTGTTTTATAAACAGATTGATATGCAAATGAAAGTTTGTTAGGGTAAATTGGTATAAATCAATAATATCCGACGGTATATGTGCACTGTTTTGATTAAATTAACCATCCCTTAACGCTGTTGTATCATTAATTTAACGCACCATTAGAGTCATAACGCTAGCCTAAAAAAAAAAATGAGTAAAACGCAAATGTGCGGAAAATTGTTGGCTCGATACACGCAGATTCCAATTTATTTCTGGATGTTCAAATTATGTATTTTAAAAATGTAACTGAAACCAAACATTTCTCTTTGTACAGTTTTTTAAGTAAAACATTGTATTTAAGGTTATGACATAAAAATATGTATATAAATTACGTGCAACTCCCATTTCCTTCACTAAAAAGTTTTTCCTTTTTTCTATTCACCTATAAGAAGTTTAATTTCAAAAATATTGCTCAATCTTTTGTCATTTGATATTTGAGTATTTGAAAGAAAAATGCGATTTTATTATTATGAAAAGTGTGTAATAATAAAGAAAAGAGATTGTGAATTATCTGAAAAATAATGACTGACTTTTTCAATTTCTCTCATTTTAAAATTTTTCATTTTTCGAATTTTTAATGATTTTAAATATTTCCATGGTTACTACAAATTTTTAAATTATTCAAAAATGATTGCGGGAATTGTTTTTGTACCTAAAGCATAAAAGGTTTTACTACGAAAAAGTATTTTGAAATAAATCTATTACTAATTAAATTTTGTATAGAATTCCATCACCGTGGAAAGCTTCAATTTCCCGACACATTTTATTGAACGTATAGTCCTTCGAATAGTTCCTCTCGCAAACTTATTCAATAATCGAACATTCATTCCATAAATAAATTAAATCAATTTCCATCCTGAATTTTTATTTTCTTGTGAAAATTCCAAACATTTTCAAAAAATTGATAAGTTCGGGTATCAAATTCAAATATATGTGCGTGCGTGTGTGAGTCTGTGTGTCTGCGTGTGTCTGTGTTTGTCTGTGTGTGTATTTGTGTGTGTCAGTGTGTGTTTGTGTGTGTGATATTTTTAAATTTTATAGTGCAATCGTTTTAGAGTTCTTTTTTCAGGAAAACAAAACGACGGCTTTACAGCTTTATACCCTATTTTATTTTAATTCGATGCCGATTATATTTTCACCGTGGGATACTTTGAAACGTTGCGCGGATTACTGCCGGTTGGAAAATACGCTCCGTTTAATAATATACAAAAATCTATATGGGACGATAATAAACATTAAAACTAAAAATTTTGTAACTTAAAGATACAATTTTCAATAAAAAAATAAAATAACGAGCGAAAATGTGAACATCAAAATTCTAATCGCGCTAACTCTCAAGCGCATTATACTTATTTACTTCAGGTTAGTGATCTACATGTAGTCTTTATAATCTTATAATATTATTGAACCCGAGCAACGTTGAGTATTTTTCACTAAATTACAATATGAATAGATAAAAAGTATCAAAAATAAAATGAGTGATACTTTCTCTAATTTTGGAATAAATTATTTATAGAATTATACCCCTTCCCACCACATCGCGTTAAACCATTCTTCATGCACAATACAATAAACGGTCGATTGGTACATTAAAAATTTATCACTGCCCTGTATATCTGACAGCGGTTTGTATTTCATGAACGTGACTAGTTATAGTTTAAACAGTGAACAACAGTATGGATATCCGCATATTTACAAAGTATAAATTTTATCAGTTAAGTATTACAAACAAAACAGACACAAAACACAAACCCCCGTACACTGCGCACAAAAATAACAACAATAAAAATACAAACAAACGTGTGACACGATTAAATGAAATCGATCGCAACGCACAAATTTATGTTCGCTGGATTAAAATGATAAAACAACTTACAGGTTACAATAAATTTCTTTTTTAAATTAATAAAAGTGCATTCTAAATGTATTTTAAAAATAAAACTGATTTATATTTTGTTGGAATGATGTACAAGGATTCACCCTACATTTATTATACGTCTGCCAAGAATATTTGATTGGTAGGGGTAGGTTATTTGATAAATTACTCCGTTTGAAATTTGTACTTGTTGAATGATTCACCCCATCGATATATTTATCGTGTTCTTTTCGTTACAGGTTGACTTATGTATTGAACCAGGACAGAGTTTGGGTTTGATGATCAGAGGAGGTGTTGAATACAATCTAGGAATTTTTGTTACCGGAGTAGATAAAGATTCGGTTGCTGATCGAGCTGGACTCATGGTAAGAATTCAACACATTACTGATGTCAATTATAACTTTTGATTCTTGTTACGGGAGGTGTCGAAATAGTAACTATTCGGTGCACGAGTACTCGTTAGTTGAAGATACTCGAAGTAACGAGTACTTGTTGATAAGAGTAATCATTAGTTCTTTCCTTGTTATCTTCTAGGACTCTTTTAATCTTTCTCAATCTAATCTAATTACATTACTTTTCTAATAATATTTTTTAGAATCTTTTGTATTTCATCTCCCTGATATTCTTCGTTATTTTATTATATTACTTCTTTATTTTAGATAATTTCATTTAAATAGTTTCTACCAATATCTTATCTTCATTTCTACAAAGGATATCTAAGAATTCAATTTGAAATTGAATTAATTATTTGCTATATTGTCATCTAATGAACTATGAACTTTTCATTTATAATATTTACTGTTCTGTTAATTAAAGTTAAATCGATTAACAGAATAATTGTAATTAATTGTAGTGCAGAGCAAATTTAAAGCAAATATCTGAGGATAATTTAATATAAATGCGCTTTATAAATCAATTTGATAAAATTTATGTCATCCAGTATCCCCTTTAGGCCATTCTTTAATTGGCCTCGTAAATAATTTCCTCGAGGCCGGCAGAATGAAAATTTTAATGCGACCCAATTAAGACGGCAATATAGTTTACTGAAAATAATGAGCATGCAACTACGTATAAATCAAATTAACTCTGGATTTTGTATTATCTTCATTCAATATACATAAATCAATTTCGCCCCTGCTTCTCTCCTTTGTTTTATATTCTTTTTCATTTCATTTAGTTTCTTATTATAAATATATTGTCACTTGTTTGACTTCTGGTGTATAAGCTACTAGTTCTCCATCTAATTTTTGTTCTATACTTTCAATCTCAGCTCTATTTAATTTGCTCCCCCTTCTTATACATTGGTAGTATGAAACTATTCTTCCACTTTACCGGCATGTTTTATCTATCCATGCTTCTATATTTACAATATATTTCATTTTCTTTTCCACTCAGCCCTTTGTTATCTCGGACTTGATGATTTGTGATTGTTTTATTTCAAAAATAAATGGTGAGAAATTTTGATTTTTAAAATAAATTGATTTAACGGATAGTGAATCTGGGAATTTTAATTATAAAAGTCAATAAATTACGGTAGTTTCAATGCAAATAAAATCTCAGTTGCCAATTAATAGTCCATAAATACTACCCCAATTCTCTCTTATATGGGCAATTCTATTTTAAGTGTCCTAGGGGCAAGGGAGGGTGTGGCGTCGGGAATGTTGCTCTAAGAATTTTTTCCGTTTCTATAACTTATTAGAAATCACTCTGTCAATTTATGACGGCATGAAACTCACAAATATAATTTTCTAGTAAGCAGTAACAACGGAAAAAGTAATAATAAGTTGTGATAATAAAAAGTACATTAAGTAAATTTTACAAATATAAAAAATATTCTTCTCAAATAGAATAAATCATGCAAACTATCTAATAGGTTGGTATATGAAGAAATAAATTCCTTAATTCCTTTAAAATGTTCTTTTTGTGTAAGGTAATGATGCTTGTGCAGATAATATCTCAAGGATTAAATCTTTTCAAGAAATAAAACAAAATCAATCTGTAGACTTTTTTGCCCTAGAAAATTTCTCATTATCCCTCCAAATCCAATCATTCCGTGACTTACAAAGATTTCATTTTGTAATTGGCGTTGTTCATTTTTTTTTATCCAGGTCGGCGATCAAATTCTGGAGGTGAACGGCCAATCATTCCTAGATGTAACCCACGACGAAGCGGTTTCCCAATTGAAATATCACAAGAGGATGTCCCTGTTAGTGAGAGACGTTGGGAAAGTGCCGCATTCTTGTACGGCTTACGACAGGGATTGGGATCTATGTAGTCCAGGGTCAGTAATAAAACATTTTATTGCTTCCTTACATTTTAAATTTCAGAATATTAGATCCTGTGAAAATTAGGATATCCTTCAGGAATAAAATTGTTTAGGTTATAAAACAGGGATATATCCTTATATTCTTTTTGTGGTGAGATGTAACGATCTGTTTAATTCGTCGTGCAAATTAAATGGTTCGATGTAAATTTACTAAACACTAGTCTAGACGTATTTGCAGAAGGGCTTGGTGTACTAATTCGATTTTATTGTGTTGTTGTAGAAGCAGAGCGGCACAAACAACTAGGAAATGGGCGGCGGCCCTTCAAATGGTTGAGGAAAAGGCTAGATGCATCCTTTCCAAGCCTGAATTTACCACGCTTTGTTATTATACTGACGAATATTCAGCTAGACATATGACCATAGATGCCTTTGTTCAAGTTATGACTGAATTATTAAATACTCCAGAAAAGGTAAGACTTAAAATTAAAAGAAAATTTTTAGCAACTTCGAGTTCTTTTAGTACACATTAATGATAGAACTGAGGGAAATTGTAGCAGTGGAAGATCGAATACGATTCGATGAGTTGGTTTATAGGAGAGAAATGGACCCACCTCGTGGTAGAGATCCTAGGGAACATGATTACAGGCACTCGAGGGTAAGTTTCCAGTTCATGTTTTGTTCATCCATCTTACAACAATAGGAAAATTCATCCAACTTACGTACAATGCATTCAAATAGGTTCGCAAATATTTTTTGCGTAAACATTTAAATAATATGTCTATTTTGCTTACAGTTATCAAATTTTATTATTTAATATTAAGGTGAGCTGAATTTAACTAATAGATTTTTTTTCTGAGGGTCTCTTATCGAGTTCTAACGTCAAACTGTCCTTGGATTTTTTTCCCAAAGAAAATCTATTTTTCTTGTACTAATTAGATTCGAAACTTAAATTTACCATAAGTGAATCATAAAAGAATAGAATAAAAACAACTACACTTCAACAAAAAAGTGGAGATAGACATTTTTGTACCTAGTTACACCTCTTTATTTAAAATCATTTATTTATTACATTTAAATAAAATTAAAATTTTCACTAATATTTAAAAATAAATCTAAGTGAAATTTTGAATTACTTGGTAGAACATATTAATCAAAAAATTAATTAATACACATATTACAATAAGCTTATACTATAAGCATAAATAGAAGAATTGAAAAACACGAATTTCTCAGATATACTATATCTATGTCGAAATTCTAAATTTGAATCAATGCAAAACAACAAAATTTGTTCCTATTAAAAAAGAAAAACAAAATATTAAATTTAATACGAACAAAGAAAATGTATAAATTGTTATTCCGTGAAACGTTTTTCGAATTGCTTGGTTCTCATTTCACAATAATCAGGCATGCGCTTTTACTTCGATATTAGAACAAAACAAAATTTTATTTGACAAATCATAAACAAAATAAAATGTCAGTAGTAATTTGGGTAATGAAAAAAATTACTGTGAAATAATTTGAAACTAGATGTTACTTGACTCCCATTTTGTGTCAACTGTGGTAATTTTTGCAAATCTGGTAGAATCCATTAACAAATGTAAATTTTAAAACATGGCACATATAGAAAATAGATTTCAAAAAGACAAATTATTTTATATGTAATGGGATATTCCATAAATTTTGTAATCTGAAGGACATTAAACTTGAGTCAATCGTCGAATTAATTAATTATAAGGGGCCGTTTTGGTTTATTATCTCCTGGAAATCAGTAGAGTGACATTGGATGGATCGTGTCATGACATCCTTTCAAATGCTTTGGAAATAGTTCTCTAATGAACTTAGGATATCACAGACGGTGCTTATACAAGTCACGAGCATCGGCAGATTCTCCTAGACATAACCGATAAATTTGGATCATTTAGTAGGTTTCTATGTTAATCTAATCAACTCGAAAAATGCTATGAATATTCCTGAATTAGATTCATGTGTATCAAAAACAACAACTGCTAAGAATTTAGCGAAGCGGATAACCTGCATTGCAATAAGTCAAGAATTAGGAAGAGCAACAGAGTAAGGAATTGGTTGAATCTATTCGATATCAAGCTCTACTTAATGAAGCATCACATATCGAACGCTCTTCACGATTCAATTGAACACATCTAAGAGGTGTACATGCTTGTGCCATGTGGCTAGATATAGAGCAGTAAAAATAGTGGCTTCCCATCCCATAGCAGTAAAATGGTTCAAGAACATTGTTAGAAATTTTCGCGGATATATATCAATAGTTAGCATCGGATGTAACATGGAAAATAAAAGATGTTCATGCGCAACCTGAAGAATAAGTTTGTCTTTGCTTAGGTGGAGTAGACATGGAACTACCCAAAACTCTACTACACACTACAATAAGATTCTAAAGAGGCAAAAATTGCCAAATCTAATTTAGAAATGGAATTAGCAACTAGTGAAATAAATTATCTTCGTGGTCTTCAATGAAGATATTTTGGAAATATTTGTTAGAAGTATATAAATCTTATTTCGACGGAACGTTCTTAACCGCGTTTGCAAGTAGTTCCGAGAACCAAACAATTTAACATATTGATAATTGTCGTATTTCTTTTTAGTCGGATTTTCATTGCATGTTTTTAAAATATCTGATACTTTCTTCAGCTTGAAAAAAATATCAGATATAGTAAAATCATGTACGATGAAAACCCAACTAAGAAGAAATATAACAATCATGTTGAATAATTTTAAAATGTATTTATTCATACAAATTATGTAGTAGCATTTCTGTAGAATTTCAAATTTCTTAAACTTGTCAAATAAAAAAAATAACTATGTGCATAAATAGAATATTAATTGTCTTTACAGATTTTTTTATTATCATTATTTACAGAGATATCTTTCAAATGATTAATTTTCTGAAACTGTTCAGTAGTTTGTTCGGAAAAGAAAAAAAAACAAACTAATTTCCCTTATAGAAATAATACATGTGGAATGAAAAAGCTGCAACATAACATGTCTAGACTGAACCGATAAAGAGCATTACACGTCGTCTACGAGAGATAACGATGAGACATACAACAAAATTACAAAAATCCGTTCTTTCATAAACTTAATCCGAAATTGCAATTTAGCTTTACATATAACGATAGAAAGCTTTTAAATTTACGTTGCATTTAAATTGATTTAATGACTAACTTTACATTTGATGCGATAGAAAGCTCACGCTGCAAAATATACATTACTTCTACACAAGTAGTGCTTTTTTGATGCATCATTAAATAAAAATAAAAAAAACTCTTTTGCTTTCAGGTAGGTACATTAAATAATCCATTAATGAAAAAGTTCCATTCATTAATTTTAACAATTTTTTAACTAAAATTTTACGCGCTTAAAACTTTTACCATTCGCATAACAGTTATTTTTCTTTGTTTGAAAATTCATATATTGAATCGTCAAAATGTTAAATATGTCAAAATATTTTTCATTGGAAAAAGATGTCAAGATGTCACAGATGATTGAACGGAATCCAAAAGCAATTTATAAATTCTGAGATGTAGAATGCATAAACAAAATGAAATAATTATAAAAATTTAATGTGGAGAAAGCTACGTGATACCACAAGGAAACAGGCAACTTTGAATATGAATTCTCGGACACTTTTTTGCTTGGTGTTCACGCTCGCACCCTCCAGGTCACATTTAGTGCAGGCCTTTGCCATATTTGCAACAGCTGTGTTGAATTATTCATTAGTCTGGATTGTATCTTATTCCTTATACACAAGTCTAACCCACCTGGAAGAAAGAAACCCTGGAAGTTAATAAATTTCTTGAAAATTTTATTTTTTTATTTCATGAAAAAGGAGGAAAAGGGGTTTTATATTTAAAAAAATGCTTATTCAAAAAAAAATTATGACAAAGAAAATTTAAAATTTCTCGTTTTCCATATATTGGATTCTATTAAATCTATAGAATTTTCATAATTAAATTGGGAATCAATTAAAACTCTTTTGATCATGCATTTTCATCGTGATTCAATTATGTTATTCCGTAACTTCAAATTGAATAGATAGTAATCAAATAGAATCGAAATTATGTAGTCGAATCTAAATGATGCGATTGAATCGAAGTGGTTCCATTCACATTTCCTAATATGATCGCAATACTGTCTTCAGAATGTTTGATCGAAATCTATCTTGACGAGACTGTGGCAGTCGCGATCGAAATTGAAATTTGAAATCGATTGATCGAAATTGTTCCAATATTATAAGATTTTATATCTCGATTCGATTCCATAACCTCGATTCGATTTTGAAAACATAACAGTGTTACTAGGTTGGGGCATTTTGTGATCGACATGCCCGGAGTCGTATAATTTCGAGGTTCCCTGAACGCTTTCCGGATACTTTCGCAATCATGTTGGTGTGCTCGCGGATGTCCATGTGCGTTGCAAAATTTGCAAGGCCTGCAGTAAGTTGACTCCTGCCTCCTCATCTCGTTCTGGGGCGGCTTGTTGGGAGGCGGTTTATTGAGGCGGCTCCTACTGCGGACCAGGTCTAGTTCGGTGGCGGCCTCAAGGACATCATCCCAGGTACGGTGGGGGGTGACTGCTACATGATCTGCTGACGACAGCCTGACCTGATGGAGCACTACGCGAACGGCTACCTCCTCCTTCCTTTCTCGCGAGTAATTCCACAAGTGACTCGTCAGGATTTGGGGGTGAAATCAGCTCCAGCCAGAAGTCGACCTCTCGGGCGACGGAATTGAACCTCGCCTTGAAGAGAGTTTTGAACGTGGAGGACTTCTTGGTGGTTGTGCCTCGACTCTAGAACCATTCAACCCGTTCGCCAGACAGGAATTTTTCTATCCCGTCCATCCACGTATCTTCCCGGATGCAGTTTATACGGCCTGAAACTGTTTTACAAGTGCTAGAATTTCCTAAGCCTCGGCTTCGCCTCGTCTTACAATCCATACTCGCACTTGCAAAAGGCCAGTTTCAGGCCTAATGATTAAAATAATTATTTTAGATTCTTTTGGTCTTTTGCAATCACCCTAAAATTTCTATTTTTTGCATTTTTCACTCTCTTTGTCTGTTTCTGACCCCTGAGGACTTAATATACCTTATATACGCCAGAGATCTTAAATGATTCGCAAGATATATATTTATTCATATAAAGAAAAATAACTAAAATTACGAAAAATATATTTTAAGAAGTAATAATTTCTGAAAAATGTAAAATTTGTAATATATGACACCAATTTTAAATTAAATAATAATAAAAACAATAAAAAATGCATATTATAGGGTTAACGTCCAATTGATTCTAGATTTTCAATATTTTCCGCTTATATTTATCTCTAGATGACTTTAATGGTTTCAAAACTCGGCACTAGAAGGAAGCGTCATATTTACATTCTCGTACATGAAATAAGTACTATCTTTTTTTTGTAAATTCATCAAAGATCTATGACTTGTACTTTGGCGGTCAGAAATAGGCAAAAATAGCTATTTGAAGTAAAATTTCTTTGATCGGAAGTCACGCGTGTGTAATCGGCAAAATCGTAATGTGAATGTGAAATGTCAAAAGTGAAAATGTGAAAAGTGGGAATGTGAATGTGAAATGTCAAATGTGTAAATGTCAATCGAAAAATTTTGAAAAAATCGAAAAATTTTGGAAAAATCGAAAAAATGTCATGAATGTTTGTTTACGGTTGCTCAAGAAGTTTTATTTCTAACACGTGTACACGGTGCACATGAATTTTTTTTTTATTGTCTACTAATTAAAATGCATTTTTCGTAAGTTTTATTAGATTTCATGGTTAGAATGTTAAAAATTCTATTTAGCTAATTGAAAATGACCGAATAATAAAAAACCAGTTACATAAAATAAAAAAATTTCCAGGTATAAAGTAGCCTTTAGTGTTCGTTAAGCACATATTGAATTTATCCAGGTATAAAATGCTTAAGACAAAATCTCTTTGGAAAAATGAGTTTTATGCTTTATTCGTATTTCACCTGCAAGTTTGCTTAAGTCTTCCAAACTTTTCTATATAAAGAATTTTATTTCCAAAGTATTCCGAAGGGAGCTTTCCTAACAATTTGTTTTGCAATTGAGAAGGACACAAATGAATGCATAAAACTTCCAAAATACTAAATTAATTAGTTTTCGGAGAATTAATCCATCATGATACATTCATTACTCAACCAACAATAAAAAAATATAAGAAAAAGCTACAAATAAAAATTAGAAGGTATATTACGCATATTTATATTTTTTATTTTATTTTATAGAGAAAAGGAGTTCCGGATTCAAATCATTCTATGATGATTCCTGGTTATCAAGAGGTAAGTAAAAAAAATTTTCATTAATATAAAATTTCTAATACACATTTGTACTATCTTTTTTTATTTTTATTTTTACCAATTTTTAATATGCACAGTTAATTCTAATGAACTATTTTATTTATATTTCGATGCACATCGAACAATTCACCTTATTCTCTAATAGAAATATGTCGTGCTTGCCAGCTCAAACTATTATTTATTATTTGGAACGATCATTTTAGTATATTTAATCAAAAAAAGAATTACTTTTGTAGTGGTATTTAACATTATTGACTCATACGCTTCGTAGATTTAGATGATGAAACAAGTTTTTTCCTTTATTTTGGTTTGTACGAATAACAATCACATAGAAACTACAAGCAGATTGATATTAGTGCTTTAGAAATGCTAAAGAAAAGAATGGCAATGTTGGTCTTTAAAAAATCCTTCACGGCAAAATTTTTAAACACTTTAATTGAATTTTATCAAATTTTAAAAATTCATATCCAAATATTTAAATCTAATATTGTCATTATTTTTCAAAAGCAGCACCCAAAGAAATATTAGCTAATGCGTTTGCTACTTACTTCTTAGTATGAAGCGCAACGATAAGTAAAAGCGCATGTTTACTTTTTAATTTTAATTTTAATTTTACTATATGAAAATATAAAGAAAGCCGAATTTCTTCGCCCGATCCATATTCTTAATTTTTAATCTTGCGGAATGTAGCGTTATTCTCTTCGCAAAGCATTTTTATAAAACTTCTCTTGAATGCTGCATATGACCTTTTTTTTCTTATAAACTGATTTTACGGAAAGAAAGTTGTGTTTTTATTTTGTTTTTGTTTTTGTGACATAGAGTGGTGTAATTGCAGGAAGGCACGGGTCTAGAACCCACATATAGTACTTATAATGAGGAAGAGTACAGGTCACCAAGTGAGGATTCTGGTGTGGGTATGGGTATAGCCGATCGGGCCCAAAGGTGAGACATTAATAAAAAAACAAAAAATAAATAAATAAATAAATAGACTAAAATATTTTAGAACTGTCTAAACTAATTTATTTGAAAGCTTTGATATTTCTATGGATATCGTTTAAATCTTTGGTTTTTCTACAGCAGGATCCTCTATACTTTTCGTTATGTGGTCCAAATATAAAAAATACTTTAGCACTGTATATCCGGCCGTTGTAAAGAAAACTTTCTATATCCACAAATCAAAATTCAAAAGAAATATCGAAAGATAATACGAAATATTGAAGAAAGAAAACGAAACAGAAAAAGTTGTCGGATGCATTTGAAAAGAAAAATGCTAGAAAAATATAAAAAAATCAAATAATAATTTTGAAGATTTCAAAAAGTGACTAAAATGAAAATATTGAAAAAACTATAAAATTTTTAAGTTCCGGAAATTCTCAGTATAAGTTACGATATGTTTTAAAAATAAAAAAAAGGTAATTTAGAGTGAAGCACTATAAACTGAAGAAAAGAACGTAAAACTTGTAATGATTAGAGATAATGCATTGCCAATTATTATTTTCATCGGGTACATAATAATTTATTATATAGCGGAAAAGTATTGAATTCGTTCTTAAGTAATTGATATTTTTAACAGAGGAAGTTGATATTATGAAAGTTTATTGATATGAAAAATATTTCAATATTCGTAGCAGTATCATAACAAATCAATAATTTCCAATTTCTCTTTTAATAATAATATATGCAACGCAGAGATTAAATTCCCAAAACCAAAAAGCGTAGAAGTAGTTTTAATTATTAAAAATAATTTAAATTGTATAACTAAAAATAATTAACATAATTTTTAAAGTAACGATGTGACAGAACTATGAAATTATTTGTAAAATAAAGCTCAATGCAATTTAATTCCTTAACTTTATTAGTGGATTAAATTTAAATTATATATTGGAATATATCAAATTTGCTGGTGTGAAAATTCTCATTGCAATTCCCGCTTTTCAATTTTATCCAGCAATTTCAATCATTGTAACTGTATTTTCAACGTGTGGTACACATTTAATGATTGAATGAATAGATCGCGCTATTTATTGAAACATCAAATGGAAAACGATTATCAATTTCGATAATATTCAGTGAAACCGATTTAAAAATATTATTAGTTAAATTGAATTAAAATTTTATTCATTCGGATATTTGTAACATATAAATTTTGAAGATTACTACGGCAGAAGTTCGAAATTTACGAAACGATTTTATAAGAAATTGAGGGTACATCATCATATTATTTACCTAATATGTTAATAATATTTAACGACTATCTTAAAGACAAAACGGGTAATGTGAAAAATATCCCCAACTCTATTCTGGTGAACGATAAAATTATTCTTTTCTTGCTATCTTTGTCTGTAGTGGTGCAAAAACATCGTACTTTGCTCTAACCTCATCAACTTCATACTAACGAGTCTTATAGTTTCCTATTCGTCAAAAATTCTATTTAAAATATTATTTAATTTGTTTGGGGCGGGGGTCACTGACCTTGGATGATCTTGAAAAAAATTCTACAAATATATATTATGGTTACCTAGCTTCATGAATTTTTTAGAATCTTTAGATAACAATACACAAAGAAAAAAACTAAATAAAAAGCACTTTTTGGACCCCTGTGAGGAGCGAGAGGGGGTTCGGTTCATATAGACCATGACTACCTTACTTTTTTATCCCATCTAATCGACCTATCAAGTTATTTCTGAATTTCTAGGACGAGGTCATGAAGGCCTAGGTTAATTGTGGGGACCCTTTATCTCCATTCATCCTCCAAATTGACAGTTTAAAAAGAAACTCTCATAAATAGACTTTAGAAACCGTTCTTCAAACTTCTTATAAAGTTCTGAGTAAATCATCAAATGCAATCCAAACCCTAAACTTTTAAAATGTAAGGGTAAGAGCAGGGCGCGGAGAAAGTCTGGCGCTTGAGGGAGAGACTCATGTCGATGAATAAATATTGTACTATATTTCTGTCTTTATCTAAAAGTTCTCACAAACGCGGCTAAAAGAAAGCTATGTCCTGACATGAAGTTCTATTTTCTTTTTCTACCACTCTTCGGTGCTAGCCTCTCACTTCGTTCTGCTATATCCTTGCTTAAAGCAGGACTAACATCATCAGCCTGACGCCTCTCGCTATCCTTAAGCACTAGCCTTCCTCTTACCCTAAGGGCTATATAGTCTCTGATAAGTGCAATTCTCCTAAGATTTGGTTCCTGCGTGCTCAAAAACGAAGTCAATCAAAAATTGATTCAAATATTTAAATAACCAACCAATTTAAACCCGGTAAAATCTAAGAAAAGCTCTCGAAAGAATCAAACTTCTCTAAAAGAACTTGATCTAAACCTAATTACTTATCTTTTCCATTCAATTAACTCAACTTCATTAAGGTATCTGGATTCAATGAATAAGCGGTCCATTTTATCCTTTAATTTCTTCAAAAGATAAAAATAATTTAATAAATAATCGAAATTATTTTTTCTTTGATTCAATTTCGTGAAATAAACATTGAAACTGTAGATGAAAAGAGATAAATATATTAAGTATGTTTTCTCGGACTGTAAAACTTTTATTTTTAAAGGAAAAGAGCAAAATATTATAAAATGAAATAAAAGAGCTAAGCGGGGAAAACAAATTAAAAACTAAGTTAACACAAAATTAATATAATGATTGATGTTGATGTAACATTTAAATTTAAAATAAAAATAAATTGGAGAAACCCCTAGAGAAATAAATTGAGATGAAATTACATTAGGTAAATTGAAGTGCATCTATTACGCTTATATAACATGTTTCTCCTCTCAATATGTTCATACATACATCTCCATTAAAGTTGATTAATATTAAAGTAATGAAAATTTTTAAACGAATATTATTAAAAGTCTGATTATATTATTTCGATATAAAAATTTTATTTTTAGATAACGTATCATATTAGGAGAAAAACAAAATTTTACATTTAATTCTATACAAATCTTGAAATGCTCCTTTTCTAATAAAATAATTCCTTTCCTTAAATTTACTTTAAAATTATATTGTGGGAACAAAATTTTGAAAAGTTTAGCAAAATAGCTTAGAATGTAATTAGTTTAGACTGTTCGTATAGAAAAACAAACTTAAACTAAACATTTCAAAAGTTAATTAACAAAAATTGCTTTCCTGTAATTTTCGTTTACCATCTTTGAGGGAGAATTACAAATATTAATGTAAACATTATATAAAAATTAATTTTTAACATAATATATTATTACAAATGAAATAAAAATCAATAAAAAATAGTAAAAAGAAAAATTGAAAATATAGAAAATTACTCTAAAAATAATCAATAAGCAGGAAAATAATTTTCTTGGATACACTTTTCTAAAATTGTTTTTATAATCATGACTACAGTTTATTTAACATAACTTACAACCAACGCCATCTGTATTGGAATTAACGAAATGTTATTGTACAATGGCGCTGAATCACCCAAAAAATTTCATTTAAGAATCTAATTAGAAGGCATAATGTGAAGATCACTATTCCCACTGACGAACTTGTTATAAAAATTAAAAACTTCTTTCAGACGGGTTGAAGAAACTTGATCTTTTGATTTAAAAATGACCATAATTCGTCATACGGTAAGAATAAACGTTTAATGCGGTAATTTGACGCTGCTCGTACGGTAAACCATATTTTCTTGTAGTGCATCCTTAATCTTTATATTCGCAATTTTTATGATATTCTCCCTCAAAGAATATAAAAATAAACAAAATCATAACAACAAAGAAAAATTGTTTTCTTTTTTTCTTTCTGTTTCTTATTTTTCTTTTTGTAGAACACGGCCAAAGGTTAGTTCCGGAAAAGTAAATACAACAGAAGATCACCAAAATCAGGTGATATATAAATATTATATGAACTACTATTTTAATTAGTGTGTGGCCTCTTTACTACCCCTATCTATGTATTATTCTATACTTCTTTCCCTTTTTTCTTTATGAACGTAAAGAATAAAATTGAAATGTTGGTGGCTACAACGCGACATGTAATTTATTATTTCTAGTACTCTCTTAAGCAGTTCTTTTAAGCACATAGCACCGACATATTTCTATAGCATAAATAGCACTGTAATCTTTATTTTTCTTGTTTTTCCATTTTGTAGTTTATTTTCACATATTTTCCAAAATTTGTTTGAATATGCAATTTGTAAAAGGTGATCCAAAAATAAAAATATTAGGCACTGAAAATATATATGTTTTCTTAATTTAAAGGTGAGTTGTAGATTTAATTACTTTTTTATTATACCTGCCCTAGAGGCCTCGTTTACGTGAGCTTAAAAATTACTTTTAAGAGTTATTAGTACGAGCGTTTACGCACGCTAATCGCTGTTAAATAAAATTGGTGTTTGTGCATTGGCATTTAAAAATTGACAGTTGATACGGTGTTAGAAAAGATGGAAAACTCGTGTTCAGTATGGGTAATGCGCATGCGCTCACAAAGCAATGATGTTAGAGATGTTTACGGTCTGTCAATAACTTCGGTTTGCTTAATAAAAGTGATTCCATAACACTTTTAGTAACAACTTTAAAATAGTTGTTTAATCGCACGTAAACGTAGTCAGAGTCTTTTATTAGATAACTGAAAACATGACAAAAAACTTGTCTTAAAATAATACTCTGTTTTAAAAGTTGCTTAGCAACAATTTCAATAAATAAACAATCCACGCACACAAGAATAAAAAATCGGACAAAAATATAAAGTAGAGACATTTGAATAAAAAAATTAAAATTCGAAAAATTAAAAATTAGAAAAATTTTTATTTAGAAAATTTAAAAATTAAAATTGAAAATATACTACACTAAAATTCAAGAATTTTATAAATTCAAAAAAAGCAATAATGGATAACAAGAAAAAAAATTTAAATTGAAATCCTTCCAGATCTACATCATCGACTTAGCTGGAATTTTATATATAGGTGTATACTAAAGTGTGGGCCATCTAACTTTTGGAATTTGAATCGGTTATAGAAACAAAACTAATTAATAATTTTTCAAAATTACGAGTTCATTATAAACTTCGATTTCGCGTTTCAAGGTATCAATCGGCTCTAGATGGTTACCGTACACTTATCCTTAAGGGCTTTCCACAAACAAAAATCAACAGGGTCAAATCACAGCTCCAAGATGGCCAATTGATATCAGCATTTCGGCTGATTATTCGATTTCCAGCAACAATGTGCAAAAGATCGATGGATACGTTGGCTGTGTGGCAAGTGGCCCCATCCTCTTGAAACCAGATATCATCCATGTCCTCCTTTTCAATTTTTGGAAACAAAAATTCGTTAGCATGGCAGGATAATGTTCGCTATTGACGGTAACAGCGGCTATTTGTTCATTTTCAAAGAAAATGACTCAATGATGCCGCCGGACCAAAAACCGCGCCAAACAGTTACTTGTTGGATGCATATGTGGATTCTGTGATCCCTCCAAATGCAACAATTTTGCTTATTGATATAGCCTCCGAGATGGAAAAAAGCTTCATCGGAAAACACGACTTTTTGAGAAAAATGCTCATCTTCAGCCGAACGATCTTTTTGTCAGCCTTGACAGTCATTTGAATGATGTTGTATTTCATTCTTAAATGAAAATGTCCAATCTTTCTAATAAACTTAAAATTTTGAAAAAGATGTTTTTTATAACCGATTTAAATTTCAAAAGTTAGATAGCCCACTCTTTATCAAAATATTAGAATATCCAAAGTTTTTGCCTTCCACAACAAAACGAATGTCATTTTTAAAGTGCTTATTATATAAGTTTTAATTGTGTTGGGAATAAAGTTTTTGAAAAAAAAACTTAAATTTGACTCTTTCTCTTTGTCTTTGTTTTTGTCTTTTTGTCTTTCTATCTTTTTATCTTTCTCTTTCTGTTTCTCTTTCTCTCTCTCTCTCTCTCTCTCTCTCTCTCTCTCTCTCTCTCTCTCTCTCTCTATTTCTTTCTCTTTCTCTCACTCTTCCTCTTTTAATTTTCAAGTTTGTTTTGGCAATGCTTTGAGTATTTTCAACCAGTTCAGTGAATGCTTTTCTGAGCACAAAATTTATTTTTGCTAAAATCGCTTCAAATTTCAATTGCTCTATTAACATTTTCAATTAATTTCAAAAATATAAAATGAATATATTTAATAGGAGCAAAAATTTATCTCTTTAAACTCCTAAAGATGCATTTACCTCGTCCCTTTAAAGAACTGTAAAATTATACGGGTCCGATGTTCCGCCATAACTGAAACTTAAAACTTCCCAATTTATCTATAACTTCCAAATAAAAATATAACTATAATCAAATCTTTTGTGTTCTATATTTTTCCGTATTTTTAAAAGTTCTGTATTTGGATCACGTTTTACAATGAAAAGTTTCCCCTTTCTTTAACTTTTAGCTTATTTTATTGTTATCTCATAGCTATTATGTATGTGGTGATGGTGATAGGTATTTGTTGGACATTTGTGAGAAATATGATAAATTACAGGAGTACTGTAGTGGAGATGAAGACAATCCACCTGGGACACGAAGTAGAAGGCATTCGAGTCCAGGCGAATCTAGATCAGGAAGCGCGACAGCGTTGCACCAACCGGACTACCCGGACTCGGTGAGTTATCTCATCTCACATTTGCATAAGATACAATTATAACTGTATGCCAGTGCGCAGGTTGTCTGTCTTTCTTTTTAAAAAATGACGTCACTTTGTAGACACAAGTTTAAAATCAATTTTATTCAAATTTGGGCAAAATTAATAATTTTGGTTATAATTAAATTTCGTATTTTTGTTCATATTTGATGAAAATTTGTTTTAAGTTTGCACCTAGTCGCTGACGTAATTCTCTGTAGACAAGGATAAACAACTTGTTCGCTGACATATCGGTGTAAGTGTATAGTGCCATTTGCTAAATAGCTGAAATGAATAAATCAGGAATATTCCCGTTCATAATACATCCGTGGTATTCCGAGGGAAGGTTAAATATTCTCGACCGCAGATAGTGTGGAAGCTGTGCCCAAACTTACATATTTCGAGTGGTATATTGATTTATTAGACGTGTGAGATTCATAGCCCATTCGCCAAAATTTAAATTCATT
The DNA here is from genome assembly GCA_027574865.2 of Coproporus ventriculus. Lineage (NCBI taxonomy): Eukaryota > Metazoa > Arthropoda > Insecta > Coleoptera > Staphylinidae > Coproporus > Coproporus ventriculus. The sequence continues at coordinate 34,943 of JAODAH020014131.1, read as the reverse complement.
CATCCAGTTGGAAATTGGCTGTGAAATTGGGACATTTATTACGCGGACCTTTTGATTTTTTTGATTATATGCATACATATATGGATTCGTATATATGTGCAGTAAAAATTGCTGAATGAGCATGCGATTTTTCATGTAAAATATTTTTTTCCCAAAAAAAGTGAATTGAACATGCTATTTTATTGCGCCATTTACATTTCAAATTAGATCTGAATTTGAACAATTCCCTCTAGCTCATACAAAAATTATAAACTAATCCGGAACGATAGCTTTTTCAATAACTGTAGGAATATTGATAATGAAATTTTTAGAGAATTGCAATCTTGTTTGCAGAAACACACTTGTTCATAATTATGCACAAAATACATAATTAATTATGAATTTTTTGAATTTTTCATTGAGTTTATAAAAATGAAAAGTATTTTTCTCAAGTGAAAATTTAAATTTTTTTAATTTTCTATATTTCTTCTATTTTTTTTTCTAATTTCATGATTTTTTTAATTTTCCATTTTGATGATTTAATTTTCAAAATTTTAGATTTTCTAATTTTTCGAATTTTGAAATTTTTTTATTATCCGATTTTTATAAAAACAGAAAAACCTAATAATTCAAACTAAGGAAAAGATATGCATACAAAAAAAAAAACACAAAAAAATTCCAGCGCTATATGTAGCTCGGGGCACTAATTAATCGAAAATGAGAAAACATGCCATTGTGTAAACTAGCCCCGGTCTCTACAATATAATTAAGATAAGTATGTTAAAAGTTGCGAGAAAAAAAATCAAAGGAAAGTTGGGATTTTAAAAAGTTGAAAAATTGAAATAGTTCACTATATAAAAATAATTTTCAACTTTCTTCTGTTTTCTAACAATCACATTGAAGATAAAAAAAATCAGTTCCTTTGAGTTTCAAAGTTGTTCTATGGTTCTGTTTTCAAATCGATGTATTTTGATCCAAAATGCTCGTACACTAATCAATAAATTTTTTGTGTATCTAAAGTTTAAGGATTAAGAAATCGAAAAAAAAACTGCAAAAAATACTAAAATGTTGAATTTTGATATTTCATATTTTGACACTTCACATTTCTCATTTTGACTATTTAACTCTTCCAAATTTTGTCATGCGGCACGAGATTTTTTAAAAGTACAAATTTTACTAAAAATTAATAATATAGCCATGTTAAGGATTAGAATGAACGAAATAAATAAATAAATAAAAAGAACATTTCAAATAAAATAATTTTTTTCTATAAGTATTTGTGAATACATTAAATAACATGAATACACATCTGAACTTAATAAATGATTTGTCATTTTATATTAAAAATTACATGAATATCACAGATTATATACAAAAAAATCTAACAAGTATCAAGAAAAATATAATAAAAAGTACCAACAAATGAATAAAAATAAACTAAACAATGTGAAGTAAAAGGAGGTAAAATCCACTAAAATATTTTATCTACATTTAAAGTGAGTGTTTACGTATCTATAAGCTTGTAAAGAAGCTCAACCAAGGACATACAAAAATGGACGTCAATATTTTGATGGTTTTAGACTCGCAAAAAAATTGCATAAGCGTAAAAAAGAATTTGTGGTAAAAATAGGTTGGTAACATGTTTTTGAGTAAAGCAATGTTAACACACTCACCATACTACTTATGATTATCGCTTTTTATATATAAAATTTTTTCTGGAAAGTGGGAAATTAAGGGGAAATGCAATTTTTCATGGAAAATTCGTTTTTATGGAAAATGTAATTTTTCATAGAAAATGCAATTTTGCAACGAAAATACGATTTATTTTATAAGAAAATCCATTTTTTCTGGAAAATGTGATTTTTCAACGAAATTGCAATTTTTTTGGAAATTTTGAATTATAAAAAATTCAAAATTTGGACACTTTTGATCTATTTTAAAATCTTGAAATTTGTTCCAATTTTCATGTCATGATGAATGGGAAAAAGTCAGAATGGTAGTGCATCATATGTGTTAGAAAGAAATTGCATGATGGAAAGTTAGAAATTTTTTCGTTTTATAAAGTTCATAAAACTTTTGAAAATTTCCAAAACCATTCATTGGATTTTTATGATTTTTTTTTCTGGATATACCTGGATATGCTTTCTAAGAAATCCTGTAGTTTTCCAAAAAAAAAATCGATACGTCCATTTTTTTTTTTTTAACAAATAAATTTATTTGGGAAAAATAAAAATAAAAATATTTTTGAATTTTTAAAAATTTATAGCATTTAAACGGTTCATTAGATTTAAATAAAATTCCTGTGGGGTCTTCCTAGATGTTCCAAATAGATCCTGAATATTAAAAAAAATCGATACGCCCCAATTCGAGTTGTGATTGATGGTGACAAATTTAATTTGAAGAAAATCGAAGAAACGAAAAAAACTTAGGAGTGTAGAAATTCAACTCGGTAACATTTGAAAAATCTAGAATTTTGGATATAGAAACAGTTTCAATGAAATCGACATGCTCATTTTTAAATTGTGACATAATTTTCAAAAAGTTTAATTTTATTTCCTCAAAATTCTTTCAATTTTCATCTAAAGAAAATGGGATTATAGAAGATTATCTAAGGGAGATGGAATGATTATATGTATCGTGAAAAGATGGACTGATGTGAAATTTGTTCGTTTTTTTTTTTCAATTTTCGTATCTTGAAATTCTTCCAATTTTCGGCTTGTAATGAGTGGGACAAGGATATGGCAATTCAATGTATTGAAAATAGATGGAACGATACGAAAATTGAAAATCATTTATAATTTTGATATTCATTAGCAGCACTCTTCTGATCAGAGAGTCAACTGATTAAACATAAATTGGCAATGACAGATTTTAATTTGGCGTTTATGTATTATTGCAAATATTATTAAATTAAAGGAGGATGAATAGTTTCTTCGCGTCCTTTTTTATATGTCCTTGTTAATGTCTTTATCTTTCAGTTTTTTTTATAATTTTTCTTGTAGTGCTCTCCGTAAATCTTCGGTGGCTTTGGCGAGATTGGCAGAATTAAGTGCAGCGCGAAGTTTCAAATCTTCAGGCCTTGTATCGTCATAAATGTAATCTTTTGGAGGTTCTGTTGGGTAACAGCGTGTATTCGAACCAAATTTTGGGCGAGGGATGCGCACCCTTTTGACATCTACAAGCCAAGACTCCATTTTTTTCCTAAAATAAATATTTCAAATTAATAAACAAAGATAATTGAAAATAATAAAAAGATTGGAACAGTTTTCTTAACTAATTGATCCAAAAGTAAATCAAGAAAACAAGTAAATATTAAAAAATAAAAAGCAGAACCAGGAAAAGTCAGAAAATATCGGAAAAGGTATGACTTAAGGAAAGTTGGGCAAAAAATCTCCAAATCATTAATTTTATTTTTCCATTTTTTATTCAAATCTTCCAAACTTATCCTGTTTTTTTGCAAGTTTGAAAAATTTAAAAAATTTCTAAGGGAAAATTCAGGAAATTGAAGAAATAAATCGGAAAATAAAATGAAAAATTTCTTGATATGCTATGTGTATAAAAAACGATTGAAAAAAATTATTTTTTTCACTATACATCCTTTTTACACATTTCGAAATTTTCCAGAATTTTTACAATTTTTTGCACTTTCTTATTTTTTGGTTTTCCTTTTAAATGAAAAATAAAATCATTCACATTAGACCCATCTTTGATAACAATTAGTATTTTACGCGTTTTAGTTTACGATTTAGCTCATTTTTTGTTATGAAGGTAGTAACACTGTTTATACTTATTAATTTATTTGAATATGCACTTGACATTTGTAGTACTATGACCGGAGTGACCTTCTATCTAACGATTTCTCTTAAAACAATAAAATAAATCTTAAGCTCGACTGCTTTGTCTAATATGGTCAAAGTAGGTATAGATGTAAATAGGTTAAAAGGTACGTTATCCAAGAGACAAAATACGTAATAAAAATCTTAAATTTGTTAATAAAAAAACATAAATCAAGATTTAAAATTTAATTGATCGTTAAGATCTGTAGATTCAAAAAAAAGAAGCTGTGAATACATCGTCGACCGTCTTTTCTGTACGATTTTTGTGTAATCCGATGTTTGCCTCAAGTGTATTGCGCAATGGGTTTAAAATTTGCATAATATTGCGTAGAACGGTTATGTTGACCCTTTTTTTTCTAAATGTCCGCTAATTAAATACCCTCGTACAAACACGTTTAAAAAGCGCGCCCCCACTTAACTTTATTACGTTGGTAAGTAACATACGCTTAGTTACACCAATATTTTAATGAGCCAGTCAACACTTAACACGAGGAAATGTAAACAGAGAACAAATTATGTAAAAATGTTAAAAGAAATGCAACACAAACACAGTTTTAACATTTAACTCTGTAAGAAAATTATTTTGAACATTTTATTTGAAATAAAATATGACGAAAAGTAAAAGTAAAAAATTAAATGAACAGTCGTCGAGGACTGCCTACATAAGTGAAAACTTAAAACTATTTCTGAATATTCAAATTATGTCAAAAAACCTTAGAAATGGGGTATAATTCAGTGTTTGCAGTGCAAAGGGTGTTAAGTCCTTAATTACTAATGTAGGAAAATCGAAATTCAAAGTCTCTTTTCACTGCAGTGAGGTGGATTTTGAAACATAGCTCAAGAGCCACTCATAAATTACTCCTTCAAGAATGGAAAATAGACTTAGCCCTCTGTACCCACATGAAGAGGAAAAACTAATTTAAACAAGAGCCCACATAACTCATTTTTCACAAATTTGGACTTAACACCCTTTGCACTGCGGACACAAAATTGATTATCACACGGTTAAGTACTAAATTTTAAATTATGAACATTTCGATTTTCAAATATGAAATAACAAGACATCAAAGCATCACATGTCAAATTGAAAGTTTCCACTCTTAAAAGTGTAAAATTTTTCTATGTTAGTTTTATGATTTTTAAAATGTCATTTTTACATGTTTTCTTTCAGTTTAACATTTTTCAAGTTCATGAAAAATACGAGTACATTTCGTTTTTAGATAAAACATACCCAGCACATCAATTTTATTAGATCTGAATATCTCTTTCCTAATAATAAATAGACAATAAAAAAAGGTATCTAGGTTAATAAGGTAATCCAAATGAATTAATGTTTTACATAATTAACTCTCATTCTTAAAGTTTTAATTAAGCATGAAGACATCTAGGAAAAGAGCTCAGCTCACTCACCGGTCAACGAGTCCGTCATTCGATTGATCAAATAAAAAAATTACATAAAGAGAACGCGGAAGAAGTAATCGTTTAGTAATGGATTAGAAAATAGATTTGACCCTGTTCACTTTTTCATCATCTCACAGTATAACAGCTGTGACACTTTTTAAATAAGAACAACTTAACACAAATGCATTCCAAATACGACTCCATAAACATATCAAGAAAACAGATATCAAACATATTTCACATCTTTAAAGATTACGAATTGTTTTTTTAGCATAGAATAGCTTTGTGAAGATAAACTTCCTGTATGAAGATAGAAAAGAAAACGGAAAGATTTCTAGTGACGGTTGTGAATGTTGCTATAGAAATATCTTCTTGATGACCTCTTTATATTAAATTTCTCGCAACATTTTGAGTTCATTCGTATCAGAACAAGAAAAAAAAAACAAAGAAATAAAATAATATTTAAAAATTCTGATTCTGAACAATTCCGAGCGCGGATTTGTATTCAAAATGCACAAAATCACGAGATAACACGTTTCGCTTAAGAATTTCAAGTAAATACCGTTTTTTTAGCGATTTTATTATAATTTAAGGTTAATCGAAGTCGCCATTTTGAATTTTGGATTCATAATAACCTGTATATGTAAGGAATGCTTGAAACTCAACATTTGAGATTAATATAATCAGGTTAGGTGTGAAAAACTCTAGTCAGAATCTTGATTTTAAATTTTTCGACGATTTTCAACCGCCATCTTAGTAGATCCGCCATGTTGGTTTTCGCCAACCTACCTATCCAACTGTCAATCACAAATAATTTTCACCCAAAACCAGTCGAATTGGTCTCAAAATTCTTTTTAGTTAACTTTTTACTTCAAAATCTTAATTTTTGTCTATTTTCGTCACGCCGCCATTTTGAAATTTTCCAAAATACCACACTAACCCATAAAGAGGGATCAATAATGAACAATTCAAGTCCAAGAATTTATATATGTATAGTGCCCTATTTAAAGAATAATTCTAGATGTATTTATGTTTTATGGATGGCATTTGTAGTTTGTTATTTGTAAGTGAATGAAATGTTGTTTGTTAGAGGTCAGTGCGCTGTTTTATTAGTGGTTGCAATTAATAGAACAGAATGGGACATAGGCAGTAAATGCATGAGTGAAGTTGCGGGTTATGCGGGGAGATTTTATCGGTATGGTAAGCATAGATAAATGGCTAATAAATAAAGAGACTCACGTTGAACACCTGTGCGACCCGCAGAAATGAACGCGTACACATTCGCTTCTAAAGACCCGCAAGATGATTGCAATTTATCCTGGAAAGATCAATCATTATCAAAATAATTATAATTGGTGATATCAAGGGTTTCGAAATAACTCGACTATAGTCAAATAAAAAAAAAATAGAAATTAACTTCAAGTGAAACGAAATTTTTTTAAGGAAAATGCGATGTTAATGGAATATGTACATTTCTTAACATTCTCACATTTCATATATTTCTAGATATTTTGTTAAGTCTGCAATCAAAATTCAAAAATACCAATATCTAATGTTTTGACCAAATAGTTGTTCGATTCAAAAAATATATTTATTCTGAGTTTTATATTAAGCATCTAATCATTTTTTTACATTATCAAAAATTTCTCAACTCTTTCCTCTTACTAAAAACCTCATTCGGAAATAAACTCAAATAAGCAAATTAGTAAAATGTATTTCTTACGAAATATTATCACTTATACTTTCAATACAATAGAACCGTTCGTTCCAAATTGAATTGTATACTCAACACACCGCAAACACTTTTACAAATTAAACAATTTCATTCAACCTAGTTTAAAATAAAAACAAAATACATTTTCCAATAAACCAATTTCATATCTGAATCTAATCTAAAACTAAATTATATTTCAAATCGATAGATTTAATCAACTGCTTAATCTAAGACAAAATCTAATTTAATTCGTTGTCGATTTGCACACTTAAACAATAGTTTAAAAAAAACGGAATCTAATTCGTACTTGTGCTAACCATTAATCATGGACCATAAATTATAGTACACAAGATAACTATTTGTTAGTTAAATGTAAACCGCAAATTAGTTTTATATTCTAAATAAAATCCTGTAGACCTACTTCAATCCTGAACCAGTTTCTTTCTTTCATGTTGTGGTCACAAATGATAGCCACTTATGTAATTCTAACAAATGGATAGGAAAATAATAAGGTGGGGACAGAAATGTGCCAAATTAAGCAGTTCATCGATAATAACAATAATAAATAATAATTTGTTTTATAGTTAGATGACCTCCTTCATTTATTATACAGGTCACAATAAAAAAGAAACAATTTTTTTAAGTAAAATATTTTGTATTATAATCTTCGATGAAAAAAATTAAAAAGACTAAGGAAAACGTTGTTTCAAACACGTCGTGTTTTAAAGGTCCATTTGGTTCAGCAAACGGAAATTAAAAAAAAACAAATTTAAAGAATTAAAATAATAAAAAAAATAAAATTCTGATAAACAAATTATGAATTTTTAAATTTTGATTTTTTTTAATATTCTTACTTTTGCTATTTTTCGATTTATCGAATATTTCGTTTTGGAGATTTTAACTTTTTAAAAGTTGGTACACATATGTGTGGTTATCTCATAAAATAAGTGGGGCGGGGTTTTTATCTGAAAATTCTAAATTTAAAAATTTAAAAATTCTGATGACGGAAAATGAAAAAGCAATTATTTGAAAATTTTAAAAATAATTTGAAAAATCTGAAAATTTGGAAAATGAAACATTAAAAAATCAATCAAATTAAAAATTAAAATTTAACTAATCACTATGTTCTAAAAATTTAAAAGAAAAAATTAAAAATATCAAATATCAAAAAAATGACAAATTGGTTAAATTGGAAAATTAAAAATTTGATATATTCGAAAAATTTAAATCTAGAAAATAAAACAAATGCAATTTACAAAATTCAAAAAATAAAAAAAGGAAATACAATTTTTTTTAAACGAAAAAAAAAAAAATAACAGAAAATTCTAAGAATACAAGACAAAATTAAAAATGAAAGAAAATACAAAATTAAAAAGAAGAATGTCTGTGTCACTTCATAAGTGCGATTATAATCATTTTTGCACTTTTTTTGTTTATATCTACATCGATAATAAAAAATACTTACCGATTGCTATATTTATTTACAAAAATCAGATAAATTGCAATTTTGAAAAAGTCTTATCATACTTAGAAAGTACAAGACAAGATATATTATATGAAAATTGCAATATATTTTAAACCAGCTGACCCGACAGACGTCGTTCTGTCCAAAGCTATTTGACTATAGTAATTTGTCTAAGGAACCAATGAAGACTTTTAACATTTACTCTTTTGACATTTTCACTTTTGACATTTATGCTCTTGATATTTTCATTTTTCACATTTCACTCTTGACATTTATACTGTTGACAGTTACACTTTTGACATTTCCACTTTTGACATTTTTACTTTTAACATTTACACTTTTGACATTTCACTTTCATATTTTCACTTTGTCATTTTCTCATTTTCCCTTTTTTTTTAAATTTTTGGATTTCTCGATTTTTTTTTGGTTTGTTGAGATTTTTTTAAATTTTTTCCATTTTTTTCGATTTCTTGACAATTTTTAAATTTATGAAATTTTTCCGCTTTTTTTTATTTTTTGAGAATTTTTCAATCTTTAAAATTTTTTATATATATTTTCAATTTCCGCCCCCTTGACAGTTTACGCAACGAACAGATGCTTCTAACAGGAGATAGGTTATGTCATAGTTTATGTTTCCGCTAATTTTCCCAATTGTAATAAATAAAAAGAATATTTTGCGAGTGAAATTAGCAGCAATAAAAAGAAAAATTGGGTTTTTTTCTATTTTTCTCGCAATTTCTTCGTATTTTCTCACCTTTTGAATCTTTCTTGGACCTCTGCAAATATTTCAAAACTCAAAATTAGTCAAATCGGTTCAGCCGAAATAAAAAATGAAAAAACCAAAAAATAGTATTTTATCACAAAATTCTACTTTACTTTGTTGTTGTAGTTTGTTTTGGCAATGCACTTGACCAACTGATTTTATTACAATAAACAAAAATGTTCTTCAACACAATTTTTTAATTAGAATATTTTATAGCGGAAAATTTCAATAAAATTTTCTCATTAGCAAATCGTCGTTTTCTAATACGGAATTTTATTAAAGCAAACGATTCCAAAGGTAACCGAGTTCACTAATTATTTAATTTTCTTCTACTAATAACGACGCATAAAAATTAATGAGGCAAATCATAATTACCCAACACTTGGAAGAGGCAGCGACTTGCAACGGCCAAATGTGCAATTCTAAACTAAAATATGAAAGGATGTTGCAAAAGAAAAATATTTAAATCCACTATTTCAACCTTCGTTACATTTTTAATTAAAATCCAACCTGCTTTTTTAAAATTTATATTGAGAAATTATAATTTTTACAAAATTCATTTGAAGGGTAAAATCAAAATTACAGAAATGAAATTGGAATTATATTAAAATAGCTGAATGATGAAACTAAAGAAGACCCAAATGTAGACGCCAAAATGGGAGATAGCAACATTACCATGCTCAAATTCTCAGACGATGCAGAAAGTGAAAACAAACTGCAAAGCAGCCTAAATAAAATCGCAGAAATAATGAACCAGTATGACATGAATAAACAACAACAAAACAAAAACAATGAAATGTACTAAGAAAGAAAACAAGGGACGGATGAACGTAAAGATCGGGAAGGAAAAAGTTGAAGAAGTAAAAGAATTTTGTTATCTGGACAGCAAAACAAATGACAACAAAAGTAAACAAAATATTAAGTACAGATTAGCATAAGCAAAGAAATAGTATGCGAAAAAGAAAGAATTCTTACGACAAACTTCGACGTGGAGATCCGCAAGGGATTCTTGAAAAATAATTTTCAAATGAAAGTACATAATATGTGAATTTCATTATTCGAGGCACAACAACGAAAACAATAAAGTTCTATTTATACCCTAAAATATGTAAAACAATGATTATTATGTTGACTGTAAAAAATTAAAAATAACTTAACATTATTTAAATAACTGATTTATAATTTCTGTATCATTTTCATAAACACTGTACACATTCGTTACATTCGGGTAAATTCTTTATTCGGAGACTACAATTTATTTTTCGTGCTAATAATCTTCTGTACACAACGCTTCACATTGTGTAACATCAACATTAATTACACATTCGTATTTCTTCATATATGACGGGGTTACAACAATCCGGTTACTAAATTTTTTCTTTTTCTTTTTTCTTTAGTATTACTTAAATTTTAACTTATGCAAAATAAAGTAAATATTTAAATTTCGTATCTATATACGATTTTCTATAGAAAGATTTCAAAATGTAGAAATCTAATTTATGCAAATAAGGAATCTCCCATTATCGTGTATTAAATTTATGATTCGATTGCAGTTTAATATTTTCGCGAATTTAAAAAATATGAATATGAAATTTAAAGTATTTTCTTAAATTTAGAAAATTAAAGATAGAAGACTATAGAAAACGAAATTAGAATTTTTAAGGATATAAAAATCTGAAAAAAGTATTTTTTAATAGAAAAAAAATTTTGAATTTTGAAAATTCAAACAAATAAAATTAAAAAATCTAACAATAAAAAATTTTAGAAGTCAAAAATAGAGTAAGACCAAAATAAAAAGAGAAAAAAATCTAAAATAATAAAATATTAAAAATAAAAAATATCTAAAAATTGAAAAAGGAAATGAATAATTGTGAAATAATTTAAATGCGAACATTTTGAAAATCGAATAAATAAAAACCAATCATGGAAAAAAGTTGAAATCGAAAATGCAACAACGTACTCGTATAGGTAACGGTTTGAATAAAATATTAGTGGCTGTGTAACTGTAAATGAGCAAAATAAAAATATTGTCGGGGCGGCCGATAATTGTGCAGGTAATTAAAGTAGAGGTGAAAAGTCAAGCGGTGTATAATTGACCTGAGGATTTGAACGGTACTTAACTAAACAAATGGAAAATTGTAGATGTTTTGGCGCACCTTGAATTTCAAATGAGCAAAAATTTTAAACCGATGATTACAGATAATTTCAATGTACTTGCAAAGGTAATATCATATACTTACAAAATACCAAATACGGTAGTAAGCACACGTTTAATGGCCAATTTTATAGTTTTTTTTTTTTTTGTAAAAAAGCGGCAAACCTTTTAGTGGCGGATGTGGACATTGCCATTGAATTTATATACCAATCACATCTATCTTAATTCTTCAAACGAATATGTTGGAAGTTTGAGAAGTAAGTTATAGAAAAAGTCAAAAAATCGAAACAATAAAAATTTTAAAATATAAAAATGTCCAAACATCACCAAAAGAGTCAAAAATGTCAAAACAACTACTTTCAAAATGAAAGATTTTACTAGCAGGGAAAACCGGGGCTAATTAATTTAAAAAATGGATAAAAATTTAAAAAAGAATTTTATCCATTTAAATAACTCAGGAAAACTTGCTTCATAGCCTAAGAAAACTTGTCCCATATGCGGTGAAAATTTTCCCAAAATTGTTAAAATCCTATAATACTTTTCAAATTAATAAAAAATGGGGGAGAAAACAAGAAAATTTTAAAATTTTGTTGGAATTATTAGAAAAATAAGGAAAACATAAATATAAAATGGAAATTTTTTTAGTTTAAAATTAAAAATCTCTTAAATAATTATATAATTAAGAAAATCGCTTACAAACCTGCAAAGAACTGTGGAAAGTTTTTTCGCAATGATGGACCCAAAATTCAAATTTCCAGCATGCAAATTTTAGTCATAAATTATTTTAAATTAGTACTATCGGTTAACATAAATTTTTAATTCTGGGGCTAGTTTACACAGTGCCATGTTTTTCCATTTTCGATTTTTCGATTTTTTTCAAACCTACATTACAATGCTAGAGAGAGCAAAAGACCGAATCTATGAAAATATGCTCCGGTCTCCCCTACATTAAAGAACTAAAAGCGCGAGAAAATAGTTATTTATAACACGAGTATTATAAAAAGCCATCTTGTAAAACGAACATGGTTTGCGCAACGAAACGCGTAGCGTTTAGTTGCGCAAGTATGTGAGTTTTACAAGTGGCATTTATTATAGTAAGAGTTTTTCATAAAAAATTTTCTATTTCGCATAAATTTGCATTTATTTATTTTTTTAGTTTGAATAGTGTTTTAAGTTTTCGAAGTTGGTAATGTAAAAACTGCAATGACTCATCAAAATTCAACCAGAAAAGTTTTAGGTTAAAGGAATTTTTAAAAATAGTCTAAAATAATTGGTTCTACAGTGACATTTCAGTCAATAGTGCCAACTCAAAAATAATTAAAGTTACTAAATACAGTGCTACAAAGTAATCATTGTATACGTGGAATAGAAAAACGCTTTTTAAATTCTAAAGTTACTAAGCAATAACTTAATTAAACAGTGATTTGGTTAGATATAGCAAGAAAATATAATAAATAAAAAAGAATTCACAAAAAAAAAAATTAAATATCAATAATTAGCAAAATTGAAATACGAAATTTGGAAAATAGGAAAATAAAAATTTTTAAAATCAAAAGTGATAAAACAAAATTGTGAAATATAAAAAATGGAAAATATGAAAATCGAAATATTAAAGAAAATAAATATGAAAATCTAAAAATCAAAAGTTTAAAACATTCATCCAAAAACCGAAAATTCAATAATTCTAAAAATTAGAAAACTGTCACGTGTTAAACTAAAGAAAAATTTTAGAAAGTTCAAGACAAGATATAGAAATATATCAAAATGTCAAATGTCAACTTCATAAAATTTCAAATTTTGATTTTTCAACTTCAAATTTTCAATTCTTCAAGTTTCAATTTCTGACTTTGAGTTTTGATTTTCTTTGAAGTCGTATTTAGAATTTTCCCATTTTTAGTATCTATTTTTTTTTTATTTTGAATTTGAATAAAAAAAAATTTCGTTATCAAATTTCATATTTATCAATTTTTCTAACGTAGAAAATAAAATATTCAGATTTTTCGAAACTACAATTTCCTGATTTTCCAACTTCATATTTTCCAAATTTCTTACATTAAACATATTCAATTTCCTAACATTTAACATTTTGTAACTTTGAATTCTTTACATTTTTATTGCAAATTTATCTACTCTGAATAAAATTTAAATTTTTTCAATTTTCCATTTTCAAATTTTTAAGTTTCCCAGTTTAAAAATTTTTAATTTTATTACTTTCGTGTTTTAAATTCTTTTGGATGTTAAAACTTCATATTTTTCGAACGTTTCAAATTTTCGACTAATTATTTATTTGTTTCTATTATTAATTTAAACTCTTAAAATTTATTAAGATGGGAACTTCATTTTAAAAATTGTAACCACTTGAACCGAAAAACTTTCTACAAGCGAGAGTACCATTTCGATTTCACTAATTATCTCTTTGTGAATGAGATTGCGAAAAATAAAAATTAAAAAAAAATTAAAATTAAAATAAACAAAAATAAAAGTGTTCAACTCACCTTAATTTTTTTTTTTGAATCCGTACAAAAAGCACCTTCCACACTATGTACTAATATAATATGAATAGTACCCTCCACTAGGGTAGTTGTATCATCTACCTGTATTATGTATTATAAGTAAGATATTGTTCACGCACACTTGACTTAAGTAAGGTTCGTGACGGACTGAGTCACTATACTTCAACATGCTTTGTTTTGTTCCATGTCTGTCCTCTCTCTCACCTATCGATGAATGTCCAGGATCAGGTAAGAGCAACGTTGCCATTCAGTAATTTATTATTAGATTAACACGCGCTCAATGCGCATCCTCTTCCAAAACCATGATTCTAAAAAAAAAAAAAATCAAATAATCATCCCTTCCTTATAAGTATGAATGATTCAGTGCAATTGATTCAATTGTGCTTAAATTGGTGGCAATTTTGGGTACCATTTGGTGTGCGTATGTTACTACACCGCTACTGCCCATCGTACTTTGTAGTTATTAATAATGGTACTATTTTATAATTTATAGCCATAATTATTGAGCACCTTTATGGTCAATGATTAAATTAAATTGAATTTATGTCTGCAGAATTATTACATATATTATAACTGGCCGATGGGATCGGCTCCATAAGCACTTTTTTTATTCTTGGGATGAGTTTGCCATAAAATGTGACTGATGGGTAGTGAGGTACTTCGCGCCAGATGTAATATCACATGTTACAATGCAATTTACTTGAAAATCGCATAAATTTTATTGATTTGCTGATATTAGTAATTTATTGATTGCAGTGGCGGAACTATAAACTCGTAGACCCTTCAATACTCAAGCAGGGGGAGGGGGAAGGAAGTCAAAATTATAAGGATGCCCAGAATTATTGGTTTAATAATATCTTTTTTATTGTACTTGCATTATAATCTTAAATTAAAAAGTAACAAGCTTGCGAAAAACGTTCTGTAAAACAGGGTGAATTTTAAAGGTTGCTTAGTAGCAATTTTATTAAACAAAAAATAAATCAATTTTAAAGAATAAAAAAATAAAATAAAATAAAAACTGAAAATAAAAATATGCAAAACTAAAAAAAAAAGTAAAATATGAAAGAATAAAAAAACATTAAAATTCATATGATCAAAAAGTCTATAATGATCAAAAAATAAAAAATTAACAATAACTCGGAAAATTAATATTGAAAAATGGAAAAGTTCTGTTCAGAAAATTTTTTAATTTGAAGCAAGAAATTATAAAATTACTTCTATATCGAATTTCGAAATTAAAATAATGTAAAACTTATTATAAAATATTGGAAAAATTATAAAATTATAAAAATATAGAAAAAGCGAAAAAGTGTTGATAGAAAATTTCCCAAATTGTTTATTCTGCTGATACCTTTATACATATATCTATACAGTATTCAGAAATAAAACCGTTGCACGTCATGACTAATATGTGACCTCACATCTTTGCAATGTCGCTAGCTTGTAATATTTCTCCCTATTTAATAAACGTCAAACAACTAAATAATTACCAATTGATAGATAATTTCAGAATTTTAATATCAAATAAATCTATGTGTGAAATTTAATACAACAACGCATAATTTTATTCATTGCTGCCAATTTTGAAATAAGGGTAGGAAAAAGTTTTAAGTTCCGCTACTGATTGATTATAAGAACATATTTTTTCATAATACTTGTATTTGATAATAATTTAATCTGATATTTTTAAAATTATCTTTGGAAAATGTTTTATTTTTGAAGAGATTTAAAAATTATCAGTATATCTAAAATTATATAATAATAAATTGAGATGTTCTGACGCAAAATAACATATGGATTGATCTATTTAGAGAATAATCAAAAATAGTCAAAATCAATTTTCCTACAAATAGTAAAAAAATAAAACATCGCTTTTTCAAATTTTGGTTATCAAAATAACAAATATTTTGCAGATTCTGTTTTAAGTTAGACATCAACATGGAAAAATAAAAAAATTAAAAATAAATTTAAAATAGAAAAATTCAAGGAATGTAAAAATGAAATTATCAAAAAGTATAAAAAATACAAATTTAAGAGAATTGGAAGTTTACAAATGGAATTCTAGGAAAATTCAAAATTCGAAATGTTTAAAAATTAAAAGACGAACAATTTTAAAGGGTACAAATTTGAAGAATAAAAAATTCGAAAAAAAATTCAATAATGAAATATTGACAATTTCAAAACGGGATGTTACAAAAATGAATAAAAGTGAAATGTCAAAAATGTAAATGTCAAAAGTATAAATGTCAAAAATGAAAATATAAAAAATGAAAATGTCAAAAGTGGGAATGTAAAAGTGAAATTTCAAAAGTGTAAATGTTAGAAGTGAAAATGTGAAAAGTGGAAATGTAAAAGTGAAATGTCAAAAGTGTATGTCAAAAATGAAAATGTCGAAAATGAAAATCTCAAATGAAATGTCAAAACTGTAAATGTGTAAAGTGAAAATCGGAAAATATTTGAAAAATCGAAAAATTTGGAAAATTTTTGAAAAAATCGAAAAATTTTGAAAAAACCGAAAATTTGTTAAAAAATCGAAAAATTTTTAAAAAATTAAAACGTTTTGAAAAATTTTTAAAAATTAAAAAATTTAAAAAAAAATCGAAATATTGAAAAATTTTCAAAAAATCAAAAAAAATGTCATGAAGTTTTACTTCTCACGTGTATTGTGATGCATATGATTTCTTTTTTTGATATTTTGACACGACATTTATCATTTTAAAATTCGACATTGAGATTTTTGATACAAAGTTCTTCTATTTTGCTTTCAATTTCGTGGTGGCAATTTCTCTTGAACATTCTGAATTTTTCTTTTTCTTCAGATTTCCTTTAATTTTTTTTACCTAATAAAATTGGAAAGTAACAATTCTAATGTGATTTAAGCGAAATCGAATTCTTCACTTAGGTCAGCTAGTTATTTTATTAATCACTATAACTTTTTTCTTTTAATTGATCAAATGTTTCTGGATGCATTTTGTTATAAATTCAATTGTCTCATTCTGTTACGTGACTTTAATTAAATTATGAGGAATTAATATAATTAGTAAGCCACGAATCGGGGATTCTCACCTCTTCCGCCCAATAAATGATTTCATTCTTTTGCAACACACCAGGAAATCATATAACATTTCTTAAAAAAAAGAAGAAGGATTAACGCTCGCGCGTGATTCATGTGTGGTTTTCAATTAAGTTGCTCATGGTTCGCGGCCTCTTTTATTTCCTGCATCCTTCGTACATGTATGCACTTATTCTTCATGCCACAGTTTCAAAAATCGGGACGAATTTAATACAATTCACAATGATTCTGTTTTGTTTACAATTAAGAGTTTTAAATGAGTTGGGAAAAGCTATTCATAACAATTGAATGCTTTTTTCTATTTTTTTTTTTTTGAAGTTGGTACCTATCTTAATTAGAAAGATATAGAAATAATTTAATTTGCAATATGCTAATTATGGGTCTTTATCTTGTTAATTAATTTAAAAAAACAACAATTCTTATTTGGGTATCCTTCTGATGTAATTAACATTAAATTATTTTCGTGTTTTTATTTAATTTTTACGAAAATTTTAACATTAAAACTGTAATTTTAACAAAATTTAGTTATGAAGATTTTAGTTGATGATAGATTTTCTTAAATTACTAATTGTTTTAATTATCATATGTCGAAATGACAAAATGGTTAATATCTAAATATGAAATGTCAAAATGTCACAACAAATTTAAAAAACGTTAACGAATAAAGTATTGTAGAATTTGTATGTGATGTCACATCCGTGCAATGTCGAAAAAACGCGTAAAAATATAAAAGATTTAAAAGGAAAAAAATAAAAAAATTAAAAATGCTCAAGAAACTGACAAAATCGAAAAATTCAAAAAAGTTTTTAAACAAGGGAAAATGTTAAAAGTGAAAATGTAAATGTCAAAAGTGTAAATGTCAAAGTGAAAATGTTAAAAGTGAAAATATCAAAAGCGTAAATGTGGAAAATGTAAATGTCAAAACTAAAATTTTGAAAGTAAAATGTCAAAAGTGAAATGTCAAAAATGTAAATGTTAAAAGTGAAATGTCAAAGTGAAAATGTCAAAAGTGAAAATGTCAGAGTGAAGCTATCAAAAATAAATTGTAAAAAGTGAAATTCAAAAATATAAATATCAAAAGCGTAAATGTGGAAAATGTAAATGTCGAAACTAAAATTTAAAAATTAAATGTCAAAGTATAAATGTCAGAAGTGAAATATCAAAAATGTAAATGTCAAAAGTGGAATGTCAAAAGTAAAATGTCACAAGTGTAAATAGCAAAAGGGTAAATGTCCAAAGTGTAAATGTCAAAAGTGTAAATGTCAAAAGAGAAAATGTCAGAAGTGAAATGTCAAAAGTGTAAATGTCAAAAGAGAAAACGTCAGAAGTGAAATTGTCACAAGTGTAAATATCAAAAGTCAAAATATCAAGTGTAAATGTCAAAAGGGAAAACGTCAGAAATGAAATTGTCAAAAGTAAAATGTCAAAAGTGAAATGTCAAAATTGTAAATATCAAAAGTGAAATGACAAAACTGTAAATATCAAAAGGGTAAATGTCCAAAGTGTAAATGTTAATAGAAAAAATGTCAAGTGTAAATGTCAAAAGTGTAAATATCAAAAGTGAAATGTCAAAAGTTTAAATGTCAAAAGGGAAAAAATAGCAAAATTTTGAAAATATTTGAATTTGAAAAATAAAAAATACAAAATATCATAGAAAAATACATCTCATTTCCACTTTTTAAAATTTTCCTTGCATATTTTTCAATATTTTTAATTTGCAACTTTTTTTATATTTTTGAGTTTTCGATTTATATTTTTTTAATGCAGAATTCAGCATTTTTCATTATTTAGTTTTAGTTCTTTAACAGATTTTCCAAATTTTCCATTTTGTAATATTTATTTTTCCAATTTTTAAATTTTTGATTTGAATTTTTTTTTATTTTATGATATTTTGTATTTTTGATTTTTCACATTTTCCAGTATTTAGTGTTTTATGTTTTTTTTTTGTTTCGAAAGTATTAACTTGGTAAAAAAAACAGAAAAATGTTTCGCGTGATGATTTCCTGTAATTCATTTACTTTTCTAGTGAAATTCATATGATGGCGTGAGATTTAAAATTTCTTTGTGATTTTGGGAATGACATCTAAACAGTCAGTTCTAAACAAAAGTGAAATCTTGCGAGAATGCACATAAAAAATTTCAAATTATAAAAAATATAATTTGAATAACAATAGATCACCTTCAATTGTGCCACAAATTTGAATGCCCTCAAAACAGACAAGTTAAGATTTAAATTATGTTTGAGAAAACGTGAGCGCACAATTTTTGCTTTAAACCTTTTACGATGAACTGGAGGTTATTCTAAAAAAGTTAAAGTATCGCAAATATGAAAATGCAAAAAAATGACATATGACTGTTGAGTCCGGCTTTAAATTTGGGTGTCAATATTCCGTAAGCATAGGATTTTCTTTCGCCTTGAGATTAGGCAACCAACATGCCTGTGTATTCTTATTACTTCACTCAGAAAACTGAAAGATTGTTCAGTCGCAGTGCAATTTTTAGTGTAAAATTTTTTGCACAGAAATTTTATGGTTGATCTGTACGTATTTTGGTATGTTGAAAACGAATCTTTGGTTAAAAGTTGTCTAAAATTACTGCATTGCAAGTTATCCCCCATTTTTATTAAAAAAATGGCCATTTTTACCCCTTTTTCATGTTTTTTTTGATATAACAAAAACAGTATGAACTCCAATAAAAAAATGTTTGATACAAAAGTTGTAGAGAAAATTATTACGCGTCAAATGACGCCAATTAGAAGTTGATTAGTAGCCTGAGGCGTTGCGTAGGACCCTTTTGGTCGAATTTTTGATTGATCAATTCCTCATGAATCTTTGGTTACTCTGTTACGTTATGTATGTTAAAAGATAGTGTTTTTGGTTTTTAAATTTTCTTTGTAACCCAATTTTTCGCGCCAAAATCCGCCATTTTGAAAAAATTGTATTTTCGCGATTGTGACGCGAAAAATGGGTCTTTTTACTTCTAACTAAACTCATACTAAAGATTTTCACTGTGTCCATCTTTAAATTGAAAGAACAAGCATTTTGGTTCAGAATAAAAATTTTAGCGGCACTTTGAAAATTTTTGACTTCAGAAAAATTCAAAAATTTTGAGGTTAGAAAATTGCCCTGCCATTAAAACAAATAAAATGTCATAAATACGAATATGTCAAGGAATATTAAAATGTCAAAAAAATTAAAAAATCGGATGTCGGTGATGAAATTTCATAATAAAAATGCCATTTTTTAATTATTTGAAGGAATATTTTTGTTATTAATATAATCCGGAAGTCACTTAAATTTCTTATTAAACAGCATAATAATGAACAATGAACAGTAGACCTCTTAGTTCCTCAAAATTAATTAGAGAGCACATGGTCTCGTTATTATTTTAATTAACTTCCAATTAGACTATGGTTCTTTAGTTCACGTCAATCACCTGACGAAACAATTTTATATTCATTACATTTTATAACCCTTTTAAAATAAGAAAGTGTTATCATTTTGATTGAATTCAAATTTAGAAAGATGAAAGATCGACGTTTAATTAGATGCATTTTTTTGAAACACAGTGAAATCGACCTAATTTCATCAGACGGCATTGTACAATTTGTACGGTTATCATTCTTTCTAATGTTCAAAATGGAATTAATTTTCTTCAACGTCTTCAACATGTTAGTTTTTTTTTTATGTTTAGATTAGGTAGCCCAGAAATTAAATTTTCCATGAAACATGTGATAATTGGGAACACGATTTTTTTCTAGTCGACAGTTTACAAGAAATTTGATTTAATATTGCTTGAACAGTATAATAACTTTTGAAAGTGAAAATAATAACTCAAGATTAATGAAATGTTATATGTTCATGGCTTTAGTTTCTATATTAAAATAAATAATTTATTATTTTAAAAAATGTTAAAGAATTTTAAAATATTAGTAAATATCAAAAAATATCTAAAAATGTCAAAAAATATCAAAATGTAGGAAAAAATGCCTGTATAAAAATTACAGGCAACACAGGAGTTAAATTTTAAGGAAATGAGATTGTTTTCAAAGAAAATGGGATTTTAATGGAAAATATGATTTTTCAATTTTTTCACAAACTTGCCAAAAAAAAAGGGAAAACATGCCCCATCTTAGTTCTCATAAACTATCGTTCAAAAAAAAATTGAAAAGAATGAATTTTAAATTAATCTTAGTACGGGATAATGTACTTAAGGTTCAATAGATTTTTCCGCCATTTAAAAATTAATATAGTTTACTATGTTCAAGCTCACATACATTAAAAATATCAAAATCGTGGATCTGGATACTTTTATGACAAGAAAAAAGTACAAAATTTTCCAACGCTATATGTAACTCGGGGCAATAATTAATCGAAAATGGGAAAACATGCCCTTGAGTAAACTAGCCCCGATCTCCAATACAATAAAATGTTAAAAATGTCAGATAATATTAAAATATACAGGCCATACCAAACAATTTTAATTGCACGTCGTTACTACCATTGAATAAAGAATTACTATGTGACGTAACATCCGTGCAATGTCGCCAGCTTGTAATATTTGTCCCTACTTATGAAACGACAAGCATTTAAATAATTACCAATTGACAGATAATTTCAAAATTTTTCTATCAAATAATTCCAAGTGTCAAATTGAATACAACACCGTATATTTTTCGTCATTGCTGCCAACAACACCCGCGAGATTTAAATTTCAATATTATAATTTCGCAATGGAAGTGCAGTTGTGTTGGTTCACCTGATTTTGTTTGATGACGACATATATGACGTGCAATTAAAGTTGTTTGGTATGTTCTGTATAAATTAGTTAATATTATGGTCAAAAATGTCAAAATTTCAAAAAATCAGATTATTCACAGAATGCTCATTTTCTATAATTTTATTTTTATAACATTCGTGACTTTTTTCTAATTCTCCATTTTGCTGTTTTGTCGTATCCGGATTTTTATATAAAATTTTTTCAAATTTTTTTTTTTTTTAATTTGTATTTTCCGCTTTTTCAAATTTTTTATTATAGAAATTTTAACTTTTCGAAAGTTAGCATTACAACAATAGTACTACTACTATACTATACTACTATCGAAAAATTGAAAAGAATAAAAATCAAAACGATTGAAAATTTGGGAAATTCAAAAAATCTAGTTATTCAAAAAAAAAATAATAATTTTTCGAGTTTTTATATACAACTTTTTTTGTACATAAAACAGGATATAATGAATATTTCTTGAATTACTCTTAAGCAAAAATTTTAATTTTAAATGAGGAAATATAATTTTCTCATAATATTCAACAATTCCGTATTGAGTTTATTAATTCAAATTATAAATTACATAAAAGTATTTAGTGCAAATTAAGTAATTACATTTACTTAATTATTTTTTCAATGTTTCGCCCTCACTTTCATTTATGAATCATCTGCAGTCACCTTAATTAAAAAAATTAACATTAAAACATCGTAGGGGAGACGGGGGCATATTTTCACATTTTGGATCTTCTGCTCTTTCTAACATTGTAATGTAGGTTTGAAAGAAATAGCGCCACAACATTTGGTGGGCAAATAAGTATATTTTGTGAACATAACATAATATAAATGGAAAGTCGTCCCTACAACGAATAAAACAACATTTTCTAAAACGTTAATTTTGAGAAAATTTGCCCCATATATGGAGCAAGTTTTCTCAGGCAATGGGGCACGTTTTCCCGGGTTATTTAAATGAAGAAAAATATTTTTTTTTTAATTAATTTTTATTTTAACCATTGTAAAGAAACTTTTTTCCTTAAACTCTAGATAATAATATTTTACTTTGCAAAGAAATAAATAAATTTTAATTTTTTTTGTTTCGCTTAGCTCTAATCAGATTCTTCCGATAGACAGTTAATACATTTTAAGCTCATTAAATAAATTTGTATAAATAAATGAAAAACTCATTTTTTGCTAGTTTTTACACGGGAAAACTTGCCCCATTTTAGTTCTCGTAAATTATCGTTCTAAAAAATTGAAATGAATGAATTTTAAAATAATCTTGATACGGGATAATGTACTTAAAGGTTCAATAGATTTTTTCGCCATTTAAAAATAAATATATAGTTTACTATGTTCAAGCACACATACATTAAAAATATCAAAATTGTGGATCTGAATACTTTCATGTCAAGAAAAAGTACAAAAAATTTTGTTTGCTGTTAGCAAACACAGTTTTGCTTTAAATTTTATGTGAATATTCGTTTTAATGATATTTAACTAAAAAAAATTGCCAACGCAATATGTAGCTCGGGACACGAATTAATCGAAAATGGGAAAAAATGCCCTTGTGTAAACTAGCCCCGGTCTTCCCTATATATGTAACAGCCGAAATTTTATATACAAGTGGTGTTTTTTCCCGCACAAGCACTTAGGAATTGCAATTAACATTAATTTTGATACAGAACAGTACCTTATTTGTGATCTCCCAAATGTTAAAATGTCAAACGAAAAATCAAAAATTCAATAGACAAACAAGTTCTCTTCTAATTTACTATTTTCGGCGATGTAGTTTACTTGATTTTTTCGTTCTTGTAATTTTGTCATTATTTAATTTTTAACTTTTTATTTATTTTTAAAGTTACCGAAAAATTTTGTTTTTGACATTTTAACATTTATTGAAATTTTTATTTTTTAAAATTGCGATATTCGTTAGTAATTTTGAAAAAAAAAATTTGTTTGCTATTTTTTGACTAATTTAAAATTTCATATATTAACATTTGATATTTAATCGATTTTTTAAGTTCATCTCTTAAAATAATTGGCAACATTGACTATGTAAGTCAGTCATACAAGTCCGGTAGATAGTGTTACTTGTCCATTCATGTTTTTCGACTTTCTTTAACGGTTCAGTAGTTTCAGAAAAGGAAGACAATTAATTTCCCTAATGATTTTTTGTTTTTAATATTTTGGAGTTTCCGAAAAAAAAAACTTACCCCATTACCCAAAATTTGGTAGATTCACTTACCTAAAACAAAAAGAAAAGAAAAAATATTAAAAAGTTGTATGATAAACATTTTGTTTGATTATTTCCTTAAGGAATTTTAAGAAGGATAAGTTTTAATCAGTGTTGTCCGGTCTAGACGATTAAATGATTCATTCGACCGACAAGAAGATTATTTTGTTTGAAAGGGTGTGGAGTTTGAAGTGAATCGATAGGGTGTAGCACGACATAAGCGACGACCGGTAGACGCTATTTCCAGTGGCTCACGAAATTCAAATCCGGATTTATCATTACGAAAAGCTGGATTTGTATGGTATGTTAATGTGTTATACGTGTTTACCACCACTACCTCAGAACAGGAAGGAACTATAAACCACAAACAAATTAAACAGAATTTAAAATTAAAACAAATTAATTCAAAGATCTATAATATAAAAAAAAAATCTATTTTTGAATTTATAATTTTTCAAATTAAAACTTTTTTTTTTTACTTTCAATTTTCGACTTTTGTTATATTTGAAATTTTCCGATACTTGATGAGTAATACTCTACTGATTAAAGAGTATTGAGTATTTCTTATTGACTTGCGAGTCTTACTCATACATACATTACTCAAAAATTAATTTGTGACATTTTTAATTTTTTCTTTTGTTATTCTATTTTAAATTCTGTTAATTGATTTTGGGGTTTGAGAACCAACAAAAACTTTTATAATGAATCAAATTTTTTGACAAGTGAGAAATAAAAAAGTTTTTTCTATTGTAAATCGAATCCGTGATACACTTTATAGTACTAGTGCATAAATGCATTTAAAACACTTACAACTTTTAACGCGTTGTGCCCTTAAATCGCTACGGGTGCTTTAAACGCTTAATTATGGAAACTTTATGATCAGTTTTAAATAAATAATCAATAGTTAGGCATGTGTCCACCCCCATAATAGACAATCAAAACCGTATTTGATTTAATTGTAGTGTGACACATGTCGGCGTGCATCGATAATAAAATTACATGGATCGCCAACTTAAATTATTAATGGAAGCGCGCGCGTTTATTAGTATCTAGTGACGGTAGCCGAAGCATTAAAATAATGCATGCCTATTAAAGTAGTTGCAAGTTTACAAGGGGGCAGACTGCATCAAAGGAGATGAAAATTAAACGCCTATATACCGCCTTTTGGCGAGTGGGATGACAAAATAGTCGCGCGCCCGCTTTTTAAACAAACTCTCATTAATAAACATCAATTTTGATACATTAAATTCGATTAAAATTCTTCTGATGAGAATTTCGGAGGTTCATCGATTTCAAGAAGGATATTCACTTAACAAAAATAAAACAATGCGGTCATTAATTTCCTTAGATACTCGAAATG
Source organism: Coproporus ventriculus (assembly GCA_027574865.2). Lineage (NCBI taxonomy): Eukaryota > Metazoa > Arthropoda > Insecta > Coleoptera > Staphylinidae > Coproporus > Coproporus ventriculus. Next base: position 9,687 of record JAODAH020014131.1, on the reverse strand, counting down.
CAATTGAAACAGTGGGCGATTTTTTATTTTAGCATATGATATTTTCATAATTTCAATTTTTTTAAGTAAAACTTCTTTAGTGGTGTGGGAGTGAATTTTAAAGGAAATGGCGTAGCGACATGTGTCGTAGGATCGAAGAAGGGCGCAAGGCAAGTGTACAACGGAAGCTGGGAGTGGAAATGAAAAAATCGAAAATAGCGGAAAATTTTAAAAAATTTAAAAATTCTCAAGAAATTGAGAAAAGCGGAAAAAATTAAAAAATTTAAAAATTCTCAAGAAATCGAAAAAATTAAAAATTGTCAAGAAACCGAAAAAATTGAAAAAGAAAATGTTAAATGTCTAAAGTGAAATGTCAAAAGTGAGAATGTCAAAAGTGAAATGTCAAAGTAAAATATCAAATTTTCCTTCACTTTTCCATTTTTTTATCTTCTTTCATTTTTAAAATAATTTCCCAGACTTTTCTAATTTTTATGTTTCTTAAAATCCCTATTTTTATTTCTTTTAAAGTTTCCTATATTTTTTATTTCTCCTTTTTCATCGCTTTCTATTTACGAACTGTTTGTTTCTATCAATCATCAATTCTAATTAAGAAGCTTAAATATAGTAAGTAAATAAAAAAATACGATGCATTTCTAGCAAAAAAAAAAACAAATTGGACTTATTTTAAGTTTGTTACTTCAACGCCTGCGTAATCAATTAAAATTCCGAATAAATTAAGATAAAACTAAATAGAGGAATTTACCGTTATATTCCCATAACAAATTGTAAAAATAACCACTTAAGAATATTGCCAAAATAAACTTGAAAGTAAAATAGAAGAACTTGTATCAAAAATCAATATCAAATTTTAAAATGGCAAATATCAAAAAAATGTTAAAATGTAAGCAATAAAAGAATGTAAAATTATTAAATATGAAAAAAATATAATATCAAAAAGTGAAAAATGTCTAAATTTTAACTTTTTTTGACTTTTTTGTATATTTTAACTTTGGTATTTTCATTAAAGAGTAAAAAAACGCCTTCTAAGGGTCTTTGGTAAATTCCGTTTTTGATTTTTCTATATTTTTAATTGAATCATTTTTCGAATTTTAAAGTTAAAAGAATTGAAAAATGTACCATCGACATTTAGATTTCACACACGAGTTTTTCAAATTTGTGAAAATTAGTGAATTGTTTGGATTCGATGGGACATTGTGAAATAAATGTTTAATCGATTCGAAACATTTCACATTTTTTTTGTGTACGTTGCGTAAATTTCACCGCGTACGGACAATCCTTGCCGGTCCGTTTATGGCAAAAAAAAAGAAACGAAACGAGCCATTTCACGTAATCAAATGATCGCCATCACCTGTTCCTTTACCTGCTGCCCTAGGGTCGACATATCCGTTTCCGGCTCTTTAAGACCCCTTCGCCCCCGTCATTTCAGAATAATATATCCGGAAAAGTGGATGATACTGTTGGTGCTGCCCAAACAGCCCACTTGGGATTGTTTTATCGCCCACATGTTGCATTCTGTGAAAGCGATACATCGCAAGCATAGTGCGCGCCCGGTCGGGTTTAAATCAGGACACAATCTCTTCGGAATTAAAAAGCCAAGGCCCTCACATAAATTTAAAAAAAAAAAACAAAGAAGCAGTTAAAGCGATAAATCGGGAAAAGCTTAACGGTTTTTGTAATCTACACTAACTAAACACAGGTTCATATAGATTTAATTGCACTTCACGAAAAAGGTGTTATCATGGATTTATTTTATTCAAGTATCTTCAAGCCCTAAACAATAATAAGGGAAACCAGATGATAAATTCAAAAAAAAAAATTGAAGAAAAAATAACGAAATATTTATATTTTCATTTTCTCAAGTTTTCGCTTTTTGGATTTAAAATTTTTTACTTTTCATTTCTGTTATTTTTCACTTTGATTTGTTATTGCATATTTGATTCCATCGATCCAGATCTTTATGTCGGAAATTCCCGTTTTATTTTTGTGTTTCCACGTTTTCCGCGTTTTCTCGGGTTCCTGTGGATGGTACTTCCTGAAATTTTCAGGGAATCTTTGGCACACTAAGAGAAGTGTCTAGTGAATTAAAAAAAGATACGCATCACCCTTTCTTCGTGAAAAAAAGCGTTTCACTTTATTCGAACATTTTAAAATTATAACGGGAAAATTAAAAAAAATCATATTCCTTGAAGTCTTAGGAACAAAAAAGGTCCTTATGAGTTTTTCGCAAGAATGTACCCCTCAGGAGTTACGATCGATTGAAATCTTCGGGAAAAGCAAGAAAATTTAGCTTTTCCAATTTTGGACACGCTGTTTCTCGGCAGATTTAACAGTGAAAAATCTGAAAAAATTCAGGGGACCTATTTTTGAGTCAAGGAAGGTATCCCCAAAATTTAAGCGAAAAACAATTTTGATTCAATACCTTTCATTCATACATGGCCATATTTATGCAGACACACAGAACACAAAGACAGACAGACACATAATATGTGGAGTCGCCAGGCTACTGGAAGAAGAAAATAGGCCGAATCCAGCAAGTACTATAGATGGGTCTTAATAGAGGGCAATCTGCAAAACTCCGCTCAAAGTGATGTTTGACTTACAAATGAGACAAGAGGGAGATACGAACCTCCAACTGCTCCTCGATGAAAAACAATTCGAGAAGTTAATAGATAAAAGACGCCAAGGCAGGGAAGTGGCTCGAGAACAAATAGTCAAGGTGCAGGAACAAAATCGCGGGACATTGTCGCGATTTAGTGGGCTCGATGGGGGCCAAGATTGAAATTAGCAATCCGATTCCTAGAACCATATCGAGTGGCACACGTCAAAGGAAACGATCCGTACCAAGGGGAGAAAGTACCAAGACGACTACAACGGCAGTTGATCATATGAAGCCATGGAGAAGATTCGCTGACGACCTGGAGGACGACGAGATAAAAGAACGAACATGTGTGAAACTGCCAAACTGTACAAATGCGAGCCGAATGTACCAGAAAAAACACTATTTTATAATCCCCGGTATAGAACGTGGAAAAGCCAAGCAGGCAGTGATTTGCGTTGGAAAGTCGTAGAATTTAATTTTTTTCTTTAATTAATAAAAGTTAAAGAATTAAATTGAATTACAAGTGTTATTATTCTTGCAAACTCCCACAGTACTTCATTATTATACAATATTATAGATTTATTTTGAACATTTTATAGTTTTTTATTGCACGTTTTTACATATTTTTTACTGTACCAAATTCCGATTTTTAATCATAACTCCTACACCGATTATTTACCTAAATATAATAGAAAAAAGTGCGTTTTGAATAATAATGAAAATGTCTTTATTATTCATAAAAGCACATTTTCCAAATATGGTCAGAAATTATTCTACAGCCAACGATATCGAACTTTCCATAGAATGTCACTTTTTCTAGTAAACGTATTCTCGAATGACTCAACCAAAAGAAGTTGCTTTTATCCTTCCCTATAAGGCATAAGCGGTCACCAGGCCATGGTTGAACATACCAATACTATCCATCTCGTTGCTCGCCTTCAAAGTAGAAATAAAAAAAAATAAAATAAAACATATTACACACGAAAACGGGTTACGCAACTTAACAGCTGTACATGAAAAGTACGCCCAGGCGTACGGCCGTGTTACAATCCAGAAGGAAATTCGAGCTAAAAATATCCACCGATTTCCTTATTAGTTTCCAAGCACTAATGGTTATTTCGCTATTTTATTATGTTAATACTGTTTGCATGATTTAATCTTAAATTTGCGTGAAGGACATCATAAAAGGAAGGGGTTACAGTTCGAATGGATGTTTCACTGGGTGAATTATATCATTAAGGCGAGGGAAAACATAATGATAAATTTTGCAGGTCATCTACAAAAGGAAAAAAGGCTTGGGGTAATTGTGGTAATCTTAGCTCATTAGGTGAGACAGGAAATATGCATCAAGATAAATCCATTTCCATGAAGGGAATGATTACAAATGAAATACAAGTAACAAGGATGCGAACAAAATTCTTGGAAATTCTTACCAAATTGATATTACTAAGCACTACTGAAAGTTTGAAGTTTTTTTTCTATCAATTTTTTGTTAAACTATTTTTCGCATAATCGTGATTTTTTATCACTAGCGCATATGATCAATTCTGCTATAACTAAATAGTTTAGTCTTGTCGCTATTTAGAGTCGACTAAACTGTTTGGTTGTAAAAGATTCACATATAATCACCAGTTAATGTAAAGCTTTCTGTTATTGGTATGCATTAACAGCTACGCCATACCACAGAAAAGCCCTCGCCTGTGTTAACCAATGACCAAAGTTTTTGACCAATAAATTTTAAAAATTTATTAATTATATTTTTCATCATTAAATGCCACAAAAAGGTGCATGGTATATTTAAAATTGAACAATTACATTATCTATCCATACAATACCGTCAATGCTAGTTATATCGTGCTGTCAATATCTGGTCTATATTTGGCCACAAGATGGCGCTAATCCAATTCAAACTAAGAAATATTGGAAATCTTATTAACTTTTGCCGTTCAACGATAAGAAAAACGGTATGTAGGTAGTATCTGGTGTTTTATAGATATATTTTCGTTTTATGAAGAGATTTTTATTTTTAAACGTATTTAAAGAATAGACAAAATTTGGGCAATTTTTGCCACACGGCGGGTGGTAAATATGGTGTACTTGAATGTTAATTTGGCGTTCACACACAATGAGGTCAAAAATATTTTATATATACTGTAATCTATGCGTTATTTATAATTTTCAATAGTGGGCGTAGAAAAAACATTTTTTTTTATATCATAAACCAAAATGGCAAATATATCTGTGCCGAAATGATTCAAATTACATTGCAATTTCAAGTTTTTATATAAATTCTGCTAAAATATGCAAGTATGCACGAAATGTAGATAATATGCAATTTTTTAAATATGTATTCATCGAAATATGTCATGCATTTTGAAAAAATTCCAAAAAAATTAAAAATTAACATTCATTTAAATTCACTATTTTAAAAGTATAATTTTCCAATCTCATTTATGGAAAATTAAATATTACAAGATTGTTAATATTTCAATAAAAAAAAAACCAAAATAATAAACCTAAAAGATCGTTTCTAAATGACCATTCCAACTTTGAAGAACAAAAATGTTATTTAATGCTAAGTTTGACCCAGATCTAGATTATTTAAATTACTATCGCATAATTGATTTGTTTATTCGATCATCTTATTTAATAGTTTCCATGTTACTATATAATTATAAATTAATGGGAAACAATTCATATGACCATTTCTAGAAAAAAAATCCATTTTTAATACTCAAAGTTGAAGGCTTTTCCAATTTGCATTTTACTATAAAGCGATTTTAATATATTCCTTATTACAGCAGCTTTCTTAATTATTAACTCCTAACTTCCAATTTTCCAGGTTAAAATGAGTCAACTTCGAAACCATAAAAGGAAACACTCTCAGTTAACATAAAAATATATAATCAAGATTAAAATATATAATTTGTGAATATTATAAATGACTCAATTAGAATTTACTTTTAATTACAATTTTTAATGGAAGTATAAATGATTCGAGATCAAAATATAAATTCTCACTTATATATATAAAAAAAATGGTGAGAATAATCACAGAGTAACTATAGAAGACCAGAGGTGACACTCAAATATCGGAATTTCATTTTTTACAAAACGCAGCGTGTTTAAAGCGCGCTTTTTTGCATTCTTTTTATTTCTTTAATTCAGGATTATAATGCAGATACATTTTTCTTTTATTCAATTCTGATACACATGCACGTTTAACATTCCATTTCTGCAGTAATTTGTGACAATATTAGTGTGTATTAAGCCTGTGCTTAAAAGATCAACGACAAGTGAGAGTGAGCGGCAAAACGGTAAGATGTCGCGGGGGCGGGGCATGGCATTGACCCTGCAGAACAACATTCCTGCTCGAATACGTCAAATATCGTCCAAGTGTGCACGGGGTGTTACAGAACACTTACTATTCCTACTAATATCTCTTAAACATATTTTCGCATTTTATATTTTGTAAGAAAACTGAATTTTTCACAGATCCAAACAATAAACTTCGATATTTCAGAGTTCTTTATTAGTTTTGATTTATTTTAAATATCCAAAATGTTTTCGATTTTAAATCTTTAAAACCTCCTCAAATTTCTTTCAGATTCTCAAATTTTTACTTTCTCCACTTTTCTAATGTCTCGTTTTTTTTTCTCGACTTTTCAATTAATTAATTTTCCCGTTTTCATCTGTTTCTTTTTTAATTTGCTCTTCAAAAATTAGAAAATCGAACATTCAAAACATGAAAAAAACCGAAAAATGAAAAAGTCCCCAAACCATCAAAATATTTTTCATTGTATTTTCATTTTTCCACAATTTAAAATTTACCATTTCTTGATTTTTCAATTATTTTGCTTTATAAATAACATACTTAACATAATTAAAATTTAAGTAAAACATTATTATCTAGAGTTTAGGGAAAAAAGTTTCTTTACGTTTGTTACATGTTATAATGGTTAAAATAAAAATTTATTTAAAAAAAAACAAAAATTAAAATTTCATTTAATTAAATTAAAATACTCTCTGAATTTATAGCACATATTTGTAAGCTTCATGGAAATAATCAAGTTACATAATTCAGATAAGAAAATCTAATCAAAGAATGATTGATTGGAATATTTGATAAGTGAACCGCACTTTAAATAAACCAATGTTGGCCGCAAAATCAATCACCAATGTCCTTATCTTGCCAATTTAACCATTACTCACCGCCTGAATGGAAACTGAATCATCTCAATAAATAATTTTTTAATTGTGCTAGCCTGGCGCATTTTTTTATATTTTCCACATAATTATAATGTGATTATTCATCAAGAAAAGAAATGTGTGCATTTTGTAATAATTGTGACATTGGATTAGAGTGTCGTGGTCGTATTTGGCGCATATGTTGGCGTATGCGAGCGGAAATTAATTTGCAAGCGCCGGTCGTCTATAAATGTAAAGAAAATGTGCTGATTGCATTACGTGCTATAGGTAACATGTATTTAAAACAAGAGACTGATGAGAATTTTGAATAGGCATTTAATTTGTTTATATAAGAAAAAATAAGGCAGCTTACTTTTTTTGATATCATCATTTGCAAATTTATCTTTAAGATAAGATAATCTAATCGTGTAATTGGATATTAAATTCAATAAATTGAAATGTTGTAAACAGTTTTCCATTTTTAGAAAATTTAAGGACAATCGACAAAGTCGACTTGGAAGGCACCGCTGAACTGACAGAATTACAGGTGTGTCAAAAATCGAAAAAAAAATCGCTTATTATCGTTATGATAAAATTTCCTAAGCTCGGTGCTCCTGTAACCAAGCGCATCACTGTTACCACTAACATTTTTGTTCAAAATAACTCCAAATTGTGCAAATTATATTGCGCGCAGAGTTTTCCTAAACATATTTACAATTTTAAATTGCGAAAGCTTTAAATATTAGTGGGCCTCATTAAAAATGAACGAATCCCGACAGCATCTCCATAAAAAATAGAGTTCATACTTAACTTTTTATGGTTGCAAAACGAAACGATGTATTTTTACTAATTATTTTCGTCAAAATGCGTATGTGAATGAACTCATTTAACGTGTGTACGACACGATCCATGGGCACAGGAGGAGGTGGGAATATGCAGACCTAAAAACGTTTTTATATTTCGCTCGTAACAATTATTTACGAGTTTCTCTAGTGAACTATTAACTTTTCAACGGGGATAAATAAAAAAAAAAAATCGCCACAACAACACAACAAATTTATGGTACAACATTTATGATGTAGATGAACACTTGTCGCGAAAACATTTTTATGGCAATTACAAACAAAAATTTTAAGGAAACATAAATTTTGTTGGTTGAAGGCGTTTTACGACTTTTCAATATTGTACCTCATTTTCAAAATTAAATAAAATTTACACGATTACATTATTAAATAAATGCTCACTAATATTTACATTGATGGTATCTTTAGTTACACTAAAAAAAAAATATTCATGGACATTTTTTCATTTTTTTTATTTTTATTTTTTATGTTTTCTTCGATATTTTAAGTTTCGTTCTATTCGACTTTTTGACAATGTAGTTCGTTTTTCAAAATAGTTGACAAGGAAAAAGGAGACTATTTTTCTTTGTAAAAATAATATATGTGCGATGTTTGCTTAATTAAAATTTTTTTATTGAATTTAATTGGTTATACGACGAGTTAAAGATGGTCTTTCTTTCGAGTGTAAATCTTGTCGATTTATTATTTTTTTAAAGGTGGGTGTCCAGCAGTCACCCACGTACAACACAAACTTGAACAAAAAAAGATGAGTCAAGAATACACACACAAAGTTATTACTATAACAAGCATGCATTGTGTATTTACGTGCGCATTATTTGCACTACTCCGGCGAGCCTCATTCAATGCCAAGGTATTAATATTGAAATGAGAGCAAAAAAATTCCTTTTACATAGGTTTATTAACGTTTTCATCGTTTTCTTCTTTTCGGCGTTTTTTTTTTGTAAATGTCAACGTTCTTCTTCAATAACAACGATTTTCAAATGGCGTTGTTATTTTCATTATTCTCGAGAGTTTTTTTATCTTTTTTGCCTTTTGTAAGAATTCCATGATTTTCGACGATTTTTTAAATATTATTTTTCAATTTTCTGAAAATATTAATTTTAATTTTATTTGGAAATCAGGAAATTATTTTTTTAATAATTTTTTATTGTCAACGTTTCGGCCCATTCAATTCGGCCATCATCAGTGCAATAAAAAAAAATCACTATGTCATATAACAATTTAAAAAAATATTAATAAAAAATTCTATAAAAGTTAAAAATTGGTAAAATAGGCAAACCAAAAAAAAATTTTTTTTAATTTTTTTATGTTTGAATATTTTGGAGTGCAATTTTCTGTAGCAAATTTGTGACACTAAGACATCTTTCTATTTTTATAAAAATTTAGTTTACTTGTAGACTATTCGTCATTGAACTACTGATTATTAATCACTGGAAGTGATACATAAATTATAATCAATTTCAGAAATTTGCTTTTAAAATATGTTAACGTCATTCTAGAAATAACTTCAGGATAATCTTAATCGAAAAATTTAATGATAATGCGGACAATGAATTAAAATGGAATTCAGATAAACAATTCATAGATTAATAAATTACTTTATAATTTAACTAGACGTTAGTTGATAAGTATAATTTCAAAAATAATATATGAGAGATCGGGGTAGTTTACACAAGGGCATGTTTTCCCATTTTCCATTAATTAGTGCCCCGAGCTACATATAGCGTTAGAAATTTCATTAAAACGAATATCCACATAAAATTTGAAGCAAAACTGTGTTTGTTAACAGAAAAAAAAACATTTTCGAACTTTTTCTTGACATGAAAGTATCCAGGATCTACGAAATGGGGCAAGTTTTCCCATTTTTTGGCAAGTTTTCCCGCTTTTCCTTTATTTATGTAAATTTATTAATAAGCTTAAAATGTTTACGTGTATTAACTGTCTCAGAAAAATCTGATTAGAGCTAGACGAAAAAAATTAAAATTTATTTATTTCTTTACAAAGCAAAATATTATTATCTAAAGTTTAGAGAAAAAA
>JAODAH020014123.1:0-15123 GCA_027574865.2 Coproporus ventriculus | reverse complement strand
GTATAATATCTCATGGGGATTACTTTGAAGGGGACAAAATAGATATTCATGAATAAATAAATAATTTTTGAAAAAACACAAAATTCGCGATACTTTTTGAACACACCTCGTATAATTTCATCATTTATATTCATAAAATCATGAGGTACCACTCTGCGGTACATTTCTTAATTTTATCCAAGTTTCATATTCAGTTTGAATAGATTAACTTTCATTTAAACGTTGCTGAATATAAATTAAAGGAACGTCATCCTCTTCCTCCCACTGATTGTACTGACCAAAGCCAGCTTTTTTAAAACAGTTAGCAATTGTTTCAGGTTTTACATCCAAAGTCAAAGATTTTACCACTTCATCGATACAGTCTTTTAATGTCACGTAAATTTTGTTGTTTTGTTCTATTGTAAACACAGTATTCTAAGGAATTCCATATTTAATGGACATATACACTTCTCTTTTATTAGCTTATATTTATCATCAAACGTTAAAGACTTTAACTTGCGTTTTGATGTCATCACAACAATATAAAGCAATAACAGAATTACTTACATTATTACTTACTTGGTTGACAGTGAAATGATAGACAGTTATGAGAACGTGTCTGTACATTAATAGATTTAGATGTAATGAGGATGCTAAGAATTCTAGGAATATCGATAATTAGGAAAAAACAAGGTTCGTGCAAGTTTGCACTTGTAGCAGGAAAGGTGCAGGTGGTACTGGATTAGGGATTAGTTTGCATAACAACACAAAATTTTTAATAAATTTCTGTTAAATTAACAATTTTATGCGACGTCATAATTTAAATAGGGATTTTTTACAATTTAGATAATAGTCAACGCCCCTATTAAAGAGGGTGCAACATCTAGTGGATTAACGAGAACTAGTATAATAAGGGAAAAACGCAGCGCCCTCAGTCGAGTTGAAAAGGGCCAATATGTAACATATGGAGGCACGTCATTGATTTTGCAAATCGCTTGTACAATGCTGAAACCAGAGACAAGGATCCTTGTTTCTGGCTGAAACTGAAAATAGGAAAGAGTATGTTGTTGTACGTATTTAGAAATTGAAAAATTATTGTTTCCAAGCTTTAAAGATGTCTTCCTCAGTCCATAAAAAATTACATTTAGTAAAACCTTCCGTAATAATAGCACCTACTGGGTATATATTAGACATAAATGTATTTTTCAAATGCATCTAACAATTACGCTAGATTCTTAATTAATTAATGCAATAATCACATCAATGGCATGCAAGTTTGGTTCTAAGAGTTTTGAGGATATTGGAATTTGTATTAAAGTTACTTCTCTCTTAGTACCAGAACTAGAGACAATTTTCTGCGGAAGATGTAAACAACGCCCGTATTATCACAAGTACAATAAATATTGTTGAAGCTTCTCATGCATTATTGGAGCTGTTATTAATAAATACCATATGTTTACTTTTTAATTGCCTAAACTAGGTTTTCCCGAAGTTTAAAAAATCGACCAAAATGCAAATTCCATAAGGTTTCCAATCTTTGTCCTTTAATGATTGGAAGGAAGATGGAGTGCTAATAGATAAGAAGAATTTGAATGATATGAAATTTGCAACTTGTTCTTTTCTTTTAATTTTTTAAATCTTGAAATTTCTTCTAATTTTTTCTTGTAATGAGTGAGACTAGCATATGGCGATAGTGGATTAGATGTGCTGAAAAGAGATGGAATGATAGGAAAATCTAAAATTTTAAATTTCTATTAAATTAAATATAAGTTGGCAATAACAGATTTGAATTAGGTGCTAATTATTCAAATGATTGTAACTTAAGGGAGAATAAACTGTTTCTTGGCGTTCTTTTCTATATATCTTTGAATCATAAAGTTATGCATTTAGTTTTGTCCAAATATAAGCGAAATTTGATAGTGTTGCCATGCACTGTTATATAAACTTTAAGTTGGTAGAAATGATTACAAAATGACGCATGTGCCGTTGCAGTAAATAGAGAGAAATCAGTCAGAAAGTAAAGGTTTTCAATTTTTATCAAAGAAAATTTAATTAGTTACGATTTTTAAATAATTTTAAGAAAATAGAACAAATATGCCCGTTCGGAGAGCCCTACATGCCGGTAGTTGGTACACAGATTCTGGTAAGAAACCTTTGAAATCCATCAGCTGATATTTTATTGTTAAATCTATTGTTTGCAAGTCATTGACCTTACACAAAGGAAATTTTTAAATTTAAATTCAATTTTAACACAACAGTGCTCATTTATTCAAGTGCGAATATTATTGAAGGTCCCGAATTATCCAGACAGTTAGATTATTGGTTGAATCAAGCGGATTTAAGTCATGGGCCGGCTAGAGCAATTATTGCTCCGTAAGTTGCATTTGGTTTCTTTGTGAAATTGTTGTATATTGCATATTTTAGGCATGCGGGATATCAATATTGTGGTGCATGCGGTGGACATGCGTATCGACAAATAAGTCCCGTAGTTGTAAGACGTATTTTTATATTAGGACCTTCACATCATGTTAGATTGTCTGGTTGTGCCTTATCGACCGCACAAAAATATCGGACACCACTTTATGATCTCCACATAGATTCTAAAGGTAATTTAAACCTCCCAATTTTTCTGAAGATTATTTTAATAACATTTTATTTTAGTTAATGAAGATTTGTCAGGAACAGGACAATTTGAATGGATGGATTTAGATACGGATGAAAATGAACATAGCATAGAGATGCATTTGCCTTACATAGCCAAAGTTATGGAGAGGTAATTAATTTTTTATCGCTGTATTAATTAGTTACATTCATAATAATTCATCCTAGAATGACTGTCACCTTTACAAAGTATCCAACTACAAAATTTAGTGAATGACATTTTTAGAAGAGGCATGAACACCTAATCTGAATATGTCAAATGTTTAATATATCGATTTTATCTTGACAAATCAGTCTGGGAATAATAAAACACACAAGAGAAATGAATCACACAGCTATAAACAACTGTAACTGTAAAATGAAAACAAAATATATAGAAAAAACCATAAGCAACTGTTATCCTCCTTAATTTAATTTTATAAAATATATCTATTATCAACTTTAATTTAATCTTAAAACCCTTAAAAAGAAAAGTTTAAATGCCATGATTCTTGAACAATTTATAATTTTAAAGTGCAGGAATCCCTCAACATTTGTGAGGGTTGCGTTCCAGAAAAACTACGTGTATGTTGAGTTTAGCTTCCCGTGTAAATAATGGGGTTATCGTCGCTCTAGTGGCAACACTGCCGGCTGTCTCAATTTTTTTGTGAAATTATTTTGTATTCTGTTGGATCTCAAATTTCCATCGGAATCGTTCTGTTAAGTCAGCTGAGTGCTCAAGGTAGCAGTGAATAATTTACTACTACCTTGATCACTCGGCTGAGTTAACACAATGATTCCGTGGGTAATTTGAGATCCAACAGAATAAAAAATAATTTCACCAAAAAATTGAGATAGCCAGCCAGTGTTACCACTAGAGCGATGTTATGTTCCATGGTAGTTAATAAAGGTTTAAAACATGTGATTTGTTTTAACTTTTAATAATTACAATAAATATATTTTTTAATTGTGAAACATTTTAAGAATTATATTTTAATTTACATTAATTTAATTATAAATTAATTAATTTTTGCTCATTGAGGACAGAAAGTAACGAGATATCTGAGACTGCTTATCTATGTGCTTGGCTAAATGCATGTGAAGCTTTTGAATTTCGATGTAAAAGATATCTCGATTTCAGATTTCCTTCTTAAACTTTAAACTCCGAATCTCTTTCGTCCACCTTGTTTTCGTCTTCCACCATCATCAATAGCTCCTCTTCGGTTAGCTTGTTTTCATGAGATTTTATTGGATCATAAATTTTATCTCGCCCGATATTATGAAAAGCATTTTCTGTCTTCAAGGAATTTATTTCGAAACGATTTTCGTGCTGACGAAAGCACTACCCGTGACACTATCTCTGATCAATTTTTATTTTTTCCAAGAATGGAATTTCAGTTTTCTTCCATTTTGATAAAGATATGTTACTTAACCGAAACCAAAATGAAAAAAAAAAGAAAAACGGTCTGCGAAATAAACGATGATTCAGCACCTATTTTGATTTGAACAAATATTTTTAGCTTTAACTCTTATCAGAGCAATGCTGATCCGAACACATTTCTAAGACATATTCTCCAACCAAACATTAACAGCATTTTCTGTCTCTTCAAGGAATTTATTTTGAAACGATTTTCATACTGACGGGAGCACTAGCCACGACACTATCTCTGATCGATTTTTATTTTTTCTAATTCTGTGGCACTAAGTCAGAACTTTAAAAGTCAAAACACCAAATATTTAAGGGCGTATTTTCATGATTTTTATAAATCCTTTATTAACAAATAGAATATTGTGAAAAATTGATATAATAGATTTTCCTATTTTATACTTCCAACCAAGAAGTACTTTAACTTTACATTTTATTATTATGTAACTTTTAAAAGTGACATCTAATAATTTAGTTGACAGTCAGGAATGAGAAGTTTGTATCCCGTGATCAAAACATGAATAAAAATGGCCAAAAGTTCAAGTAAGACTAATAAAATTGAAAAAAACATGACGGAAATCGTAAAAATTTGAATTTTAGCCATGTTTTTGAGCTTTGGGAATTGAACAAACACGTTTGTATATGACTGGCCTATAGAGGAACTCAATTCGCGTTGATACATATCATTCAGAAGTTGATTTGAGCATATTTATATTTTTTTGAGATTAAAATGTAAAATATGTACAAAGAATGCCATTTTTGAGACCCATGCGCTTGGCAAGATGAGTTCAGGAAAATTTGACTAGGGTGTAAAACCTTCTTATTTTATGCTAATCTAAAGTTCTAGGGGAGGCATCGATGATGTGGAAAAATCACCCTTTTCCGACTCGCCCTAATGTACACATGTTCAAAAATGAGTCATTTTTAAATTATAAATAAGTTTTAAATTGTGTTACTTTATTTTCCAAACTCATTTTTACTATATTCTAATCATTTATAATAGAGTTTATTTGCAACGATTTATAATTTGACTGTTTGCTAAATGTTACGCCTTTCGACATCGTCTGGCAACTGTTGTGTTATTTGCTGACCACTTCTTTTTACAAGTACAACTTCTGTGAGGTAAATATGGCGCCTGATTGATTGTTTATTTGTATGTTTATTAATGTGCCTTTTTGTTTTTTTTTTGTAAATTTCTAAATTTTCAAGGATGCTCAATTTTTTCCAATTTCTGCCAAAGTGTAGAATGTTTATGTTTTGTAATGTGGGTGATTGATGGTTTTGTTCAATTAGACGAGCTGCGTAATTTCTGGATTTATTATTTCTTTCGAAGCAAGTTACATGTTCATTGAATCTTGTTTTTATTTTTCAGCCTGTTTGTCCTAGGTGTATTTATAATTGCATGTTCTACATTATCTATTCTAAATTATTAGAATATACCCAAGTTTTGTATTTTTCTAAAATTGTTCGTAAAATAAGAATAAAACGTCCATAAATTAACCTGAAATTGGCAGTAAAGTGTGATTTTACACACGATTCAGGGAATTTTTGCTTGCATAAGGACAATTTAACACTATGCACATACTAAATAAATAAGTAGTATTGTATTAAAGTAAGTGTCATCATAATTTTTTTTTGTGTCTTTTACTTGCCATGATGTAGAATCATCTCTAATCTGAAAATAAGAAATTAATTCTCATGAATCTTTCATAGAAACTATTGAATTTAATTGCAACATGACTCACCAAACAACAGCTTTTTGTTTTTTAAATTATTAATTTCATGACTTTAGAAAAGAGAATTATTTTTTGGCTCTTCAGCTATAGACAGAGCTTTTGCGATATTAGAAATCGTCTAGAAACAATTTAATTATATAGGTGTAGGCCAGCAAAATCTTACCAAACAATTATGGCATTACTTATTATTAAAAATCATTGCAGCTACATCTATAAAAATTTGTAAACAAATACAAGTGATATTATTTTCAAGTAATTCACTGTCTTTGTTGTTTTTCCCCCCAGCAATGGGAGAGGGCTGCAGAAGTCGACAGAAGGTCTGGGGAGAATTTACTTTCTTTTCCATTGTGAACATCTAAGCAGGGAGCAGCTTTGCTATATAGATCTGGTAAGGATTGTTAGAGGTGTACTTTGTTGTGTTCAGACCTTTCCTTGAACGAAAAAATCCAGTGCGCTTCAAAAACGGTGGATAACCAAAGGGGCAAAGCACCTCACTATTGTGATACGCATGCATATCTGGACCTGCGGGTCCCACGTATTCGATACGGCTTGTTCCTTGGTAACCTTTGGGTTGGCCTTGTAGGGTTGGTAGTTAACTTTTTATGTTGGGTCAGAGGTCTACAGGACTTGCTGGTGAAACTTCAGTAAATCAATTCAAACCGTGTCTTGCTTGGACGCAATTGTGGTCGGATAGGATGCGCACCCACAAGTGTGTGAGCTTCTCCTTTGGCAGGGATTCTCATTTGGAAACTTGTCTGGAGCTTGGCTTTTTGGCTGGCAGAGACATTGAAAGAGAAACCTAGGAAGGTCAGTTTGATAGGCGTCAATCTTAATCTCTTTGTTTTTTTATTATTATTAGAAAATATAACTAAATTTGTATCAGTATGCTGTTAGATTTTACTTCCGAAAGCTAGACTAGTCCTAATAAACTAGTAGTACTAGAAATACATTTAGACTCGTCTGCTTTTCGGACTGTTCTAACCGCGTCAAATAAGAATTTGTTTTTGAACAGTTTTTTAATGGAGTCACTGACCCTTTTCATTACATGAAATATCATATTCAGTTTAAGTGTCAAATTGTATGTTTGTTGGCCCAAAAGTTTTTTAATGAATCATGTGGTCTGGAACTTTTTAACGACTGTTCATTTTTTTGTACAATTCATACTCGTATTCACAAAAGGCCAGTTTCAAACCAAATGATTCAAATAACTATTTATCATATGAAGTTTAAATATTTTAGTGCCTAGGTATGTAAACAAACTATTAGATGGTTGATACCTCCGAAAAACGGAATTTTTAAACGTAAAAATTAAAAAACAACTCCTTATCCATGATTTTCCATTTAGTCGTTGTCATAGCACCAGATTGAAGTTCCATATATATAAGGTGAGAGAACTGCAATTTATATAGATCCAATTTTGTTCAGGTTTTTTAAATTTTGAGGATAACTGAGGGAACATATTCATTTTATTAATATAAATTATAAATATTTGTTTAAATTTTATCAAGTGTTACATATTTAAAATTATCTAAACAATAATAATTAAAATAAACAATTTCTAGGCTCTTGAAAATGACGCATATTATAACTACTACCTATAGTGAAAGTTTGAATTATCAAAACAGTTACGATATGAATTTATATTAATAGTTGACATTTATATCATAATGTTGTCCTCAGCAACCAATAAACTTGTCCTTTAACGTGACATTTGGTAAAAAATAACAATTTTGAAATGTCAAAATAATTTAATTTAGGTCGCCTAAAAAATAATGTTCATAACTCGAGGAAAAATGCAAATATCTTCGCTCGTAGGTTAGATTCACTTGGACTGAGCTTCATTCCGCCCTTTTGAATCAAAATAGCGCTCGCTCGATATTTGTTATTTTCCTCTCTTGTTAGGGAAATTACTTTTGTCCTCTTCATTAAAATCACAAACGTAGAATTGTACAATATTTTAACTTTTTTAAATAAATTAATAAAAAAATTTAATTCATTTGTAATTCACATACTTTATGGTAGTTGAATTTTATAAGCTCTTTGTAACTTAAAAGTTTTGTCAATATTCTTTTCTAATTTCATCTCGGATATTGGACTCTCTACGTAAATAAAGACATTTGCATGTATAGATTCAAATATCTAGAATAACTGCTGACATTAGAGTAAGTGTTGCATTTATATATTTTCAAGAGCAACAAATCTATGAAATGGCTGTTCAGGGTTTTCGGAAATTTAATTTGTTTGAAATACCTTAATATTAGACTGACAAGTATATTTTATTTAAAGGAAAAACTATACTGGACTTCTGTGACCAGTCCCGCACTGTGTTGATAAAAAATAACAACAGTGTGGCATTGGTGCCCGAAAACCAGTGCCTTTAAAGACTACTTAATATACACTTTTAAAAGCTGTATTTAAAATTATTCTACCTCACTTTTTAATTAAAATATAGATTCTGCAGGATAGAAAAGTTCAACAAAAAATGTGCCCCACTATCGGGAGGATCAGCACTGGCCCAGATTGCATACTTTCCATGATACAGCATGGAACAAACTTAGCAGTAACACATCTCGTTTGCAAATCCTCCGTCAAAATGCATTGACACAACTTACAAGTGATTCCGCCTATCTCTTTTAAAACTTCGTCGATTGTGCAATAACAATCCTTTGAGAGATTTTTTTAATGTTTTCATTGTTTCAAGATGATGAAGGGCGCCCAGAACGTGTATGATCTTCAAGATTCATTTTACCTCGTTTGAAGGGCCCAAACCATTGAAAAACTTGTGTGCATTTTTTTTAAAAGCTTGTTGAAGCATTTGGTAAGCTTCAATTGCTGATATTTCAAACAGGAAGCAAAATATCAAACAGACTCTTTGTTTCTTTAAATCTGCCACAACAATTTCACAGGTGACGAACAAGAACAGTTGGAGGTAAATGACACTATTCAAATGGAACCTTCCACGTAGACATCACTAGGACAACTGATTTGGGAGAGTTTCTACAAAAACCCACTTAGAGGCAAAAGGCTCTACTATGCCTAGGATCCGATGAACACTTTCTATCCCGTTTTTTGGTGGTTTACCCCCATATACTCTCTTCCACTTTCTATAATGCTCCTCCATATTTTAATAGACTTTCAAGGCAATACTTCCAGAATCTTTCACATCCCACCAAACATAAAAACACCTTACTTGAATGAGGTCTTTCTTTATTTTGAGGTGCAATATATGAATCAAACTTGAAAGCGTAGTTGAATATACGGAATACTCCTTCTGGCAAACTCCAGTTCCATTGTTTCTAAGTTGGTGAAAAGATTTACTGCCATTGAAGAGTCATGGTGGTTGTAAATCTTCAATGGTTGCTGATGGAGACATCGACAATTCAACCTAAAGATACTCCTTCCCTATGGTTTGGTACGAACTTTAACACAATACTTACTACAGAAAACACTATTGATACTTTTTAATCAAAACATTTTATTTGACAATGACCACTGGAGAAATGTCTTGAATTAGTATTTTTATCCTGTTTAACGATTATAAATACAATAAATTTATATTTATATGAGGTTATCTGACTGACTTTTCAAATGTCACACAACACCCAAAAGAGCCTGGGTATCAATTAAAAAAACGATTTGTATGACTTATTTACATGTCAAAGAAAGTTTTTCCAGAGTTCCATTCATGACATTAGCCTAGAATCTTTGTGTGAATCGAGATGGATTGGGTCATTCACTATAAAAGCTTTAGTTATAATGTGACCCTTTAAAATGATTTTTTTATATTGTTTAGTTTTTCAATTTCTTCCTTTCGAAAGTAATTATAATATTTGAATTTTGTAATAAAAAAATTACTTAACAATTTTATAATAGCTGAATTTTCAAGTTTTTTAAATGATTTTTTTGTTTTGTTTCAGTTTTAAACATCAATTTACTATAGTGCCGATATTAGTGGGTTCATTAAGTCCAGAAAGGGAGGCTTGTTATGGAAGAATTTTATCAAGTTACTTAGGTGATCCTCAAAATCTATTTGTGATATCTTCAGATTTTTGTCATTGGGGACAAAGGTTTCGTTATACTTATTATGATCGTTCATATGGAAATATTTATCAATCCATTGAAGGATTGGATCGAGCTGTAAGCTTAGAAGAAGCAAATTTCTTTTCTTTTATTAATTTTTTTATTATTTAGGGTATGAACATAATAGAAAATTTAAATCCTACGGAATTTACGAATTATTTAAAAAAATATGGCAATACAATTTGTGGTCGTCATCCAATTGGTATCCTGTTACAGGTAAGACATGGATTGGACATGTGAATTAATTTGCGATAATTTTTTTTTTTTAATTAAAAAGTAACTTCAACATGTTTTTTGCCCTTTTTTATATTTTATTTACCAAATTTATTTAAGAGTAATATTTTTGTTCATGAATTGTTATTCTTTACAGGCTGTGCAAGAATTATTAAGGAATGACAGGAGTCAAAATGCGAGTTTAAAATTTTTAAAATACGCACAATCGAGCCAGTGCCGTAATATGAATGACAGTTCAGTGAGTTATGCTTCGGCAGCTTTGGTATTTGAATAACCTGAGGCCTTATCTACTTTTAATCAGTGGCTATCAACTTTTTAGACATTAGAATCTTTTTATTTTTACTCTTTTTTTTTACTTTTTTACCTTTATTTAAAGCGAGCGCAATTACTAATATTCGCTTCAATTATATTATTTTTTAGTTTTACTAATAGTTGTGAAGCCACATATAGCTCAGGTCAACATTTAAAATTAGTGAAGTGAGCCACTTTTTATCAGGTCGTTTCTTTTTGCACCTTGAATAAAAAATTCAGTCCAATCCGGTGTTCACTGATTAGATAATACAAAAAATAATGTCACCATTGTAAACCTTTTCATTTTGTGCCGCACAAATACCTGTTCACTGATTTTTGTGCTTGCTAACATAAATTTTGATTTATTTTTATCTTTTGCAAGCTGAAAAAAAGCAGATATGCTCAAATCGACTATCAAAAACCTCGATAAGGTTGTGAATTTGTAGAAAAAATAAATAAATAAAAAATAGTCCCAAAAGGCTTCAAAAAAACTAAACTTTCTTTCAGTTTGCATTCTGTCATAACAAATTACCTGTGATCATTTAATTAAGAGTTGAAAATGCACCAAATTTGCAAAAATGATATTTTTAAATTGTTAACATTTTTGCTGCTCATTTTTTTTTTTTTATTAATGATCCCAGGTTATTGTAATTTTATTTAATTTTATAATCAAATAGCCCTGTTTTAATCAATATAATTTTTGTTTTGGTATTGTGCACACAGGGAAGCAATATTATATATAGCATATTATATTTAAAAATTCAAACTCGAAAACTATGATTAAATATACAAATAAAGCAATTCCAAATGGATATTTACTAATTTGAAATTCTATACAATAATTTGATTTTCCTTTATGCGCACTGAGTGTCTCATTTAAATGTTCTATCACGAATAACTCAAGAAATATGCTTAGAATCAAAAAATTATCCAAATCAAAAGTTGAAGGTTAAGACTAGCATACAAATTCCGTTGATAATTTTGAGGTGAACGAGAACATCAGGGATGTAATTTTGAACAGAATTTGTAGATTACCTTTTATCTAATTTTGGGCAAAATGTTGCTTTATTAGTTTTTCTAGAAAAAAATTCTGTCAATTCCAGCACAATCTGATGCTGAGGACTAAATTTTCAATAGAATCGGTTGTCTACATAACCTCCATGCATATCTTTCAAGTTATTCATGGTGGTACATATAATTGGGATACGGTCCATATCAGGGGTAAAAGATACCACGTCCATTTTTCTATATTTTTAAAATCACTTTTATTACATTGTCATTTGAAAGAGACCAGTTTTTCTAATGGTAAATCACATCATCGGAGCTAATAGAAATTTGTTTAACACCAAGTCTAAATTATTTAGGGGTAAAGAGATAATTTTTTAGACTAAAGTTTACCTCATTGGATAGGTTGTCTTTTACCTCTGCTATACAGATATATATATTTTTCAAATAAGGTTCTCGGGTTACCTCATCTTTAATTATTCAAATCAGTTTCTCAACCTTAGTCTTAAACTACTGCTGAGAATGATAATCTTATTTGAAAATAAATAAATCTTCTGAAAATAATATTTATCGAATTATACAAATGAGCGATAAGTGATGAATTGTATTTAGACCTATTTTGCGTTTAGATGTCGATTTGGATTTTTGTTGTTTACTAATTTTTAATTTCTATGCAAAATTATTATTATATATATGTATTTAATCAATTAGCGTTTACATGCATGATAGCATGCGAACGTTACAGTCCTTAATGAGGGAAATTGTGAATTAAAGCCGTTCATTCGGTTCACAGATTTCTTTGTTTGCTAGATGTGATTCTCGCCGAAATATATATATATAAATAATAAAGATTAAAACAATAGTTCTTTAAGTCTTAAATCATAAAAAGAAAGTAGAAATAATAAAAAAATGTAATATTCAATACATACAAGCCATACAAAACAATTTTAATTGCACGTCATCACTACCGTGTGACATCAAATCTGTGGAATGTCGCCAGCCTGTAATATTTCTCCCGATTTATCAAACGTTAAACAACTAAATAATTACTAATGGACAGATAATTTCAGAATTTTTTTATCAAATAATTCGAAGTGTCAAATTTAATACAAGACCGCATATTTTTCATCATTACTGCCAATAGTTAAATACGCACGAGATATAAATTTCAATGTTATAATTTTGCACCGGAAGTGCAGTTGTGTTGGTTCACCCGATTTTGTTTGATGACGACATATATGACGAGTAATTAAAACTGTTTGGTATGTCCTGTAATTAAATAATGCAAACCTTACTAACTCATTTAATCATAAAATAAAATAATTTAGAATGAAAAAAATAAAAAAACAAATTTTACAGAAAATAAAATCAAATGTAAAAAATCTGATATGTTAAAACTTTAACAACATTTTGATTTAAAACAGATTTATAAAAATTAGTTAATTAGAAAGAAACCAATAAAAATTGAAAGAACAATGAACATAAGCAACGAAAACGAAATTTGATTGTTCTTTATAATTTCTCCTGGCTTATTTTTCTTTAAATGAAACAAAAAAATATTCAGTTTTTGTTTTAAATTATGACATGCAATAAAAAAATGAAAAACTTAATTTCTCTTAGAAAAGTTATAAGCCATTTTAAACTTAAAGATATGGACACAAAAAATATAAAAACTAGATGATGTATAGATAATTGGAGGCTCCCTTGCAGTTTTGAATAACTTTTTTTTATGTCTTCAGTGCCTTTTTCACAAATTTAATGGTACAGCCGCTTTTTAGTTTGGAATGACTATTTTTAGTGCCTTTTCCACAAATTTAGTGATTAGCCTCCTTTTAGTTTTTAATGATTTTTTTAAACCTTAGTGCCTTTTTCAAAAATTTTGTGGTTGGCTCCTTTTCAGTTTCGAATAACTTTCCATACGTTGTATGATATATTTCTCTGCAAGTTTGAACTTTGCTAGGGGGCTATATACGGCTTGCAGGCCTCTAGTTTGACATCACTGTTGTAAGCCATACTATTAATATTTCTTTTAGAATAAATAATTATCTTTGTTTAGTAGGTATTTGTGTAAAATTTTTCCATGATATAATTATTAGCATTAAAATCATTTCTGCTTACTTATTTCATCTTTAAATTTAGTAAACTCACTTGAACTAAAGTTTAAAAAAATTTAATCATCAAAGAAAAGAAAGAATGAAATTTGAAAATATATTTAAAAGACTCTCTTTAAAATTTATATAACAAAATTGTGTTTGCTGATTTCAAACAATAATACAATAAGCAAACTCAGGGATTATAGATAAAAATCTTGAAATCAACAAATTTGAAAATTTCAGTTTTGTTTTCAAAATTAGATTTGCAACAAGTTTTCAGAAAACTATATTTTGCTGAATTTTAATTTTTAAGTGTATGCCAAAAGTTCCGACAAACATCAAAATTTGAAGTATGATGTCAGTGTAGATTTTATCCTATTTGTGATAACAAAATTAACATTTTAATATGATCAATGGTTTTAAAGATATTTAGATTTAAATTTCTTAATTTTAGCTTTAATAATATTAAATGTGACACTTAATTTCCACGAGTGTGTTCACAATTGATGCCAATAAAATCATATTGATTAATATTAAAAACCTTTCTTCCATCAAATGATATTTCAATATGGTTTGTAATACTATACCGTTACATCTTTATTAATAATTTGCTTATTGTTATAAAAATAACTGAATCTGGTTTAATCTTCTTTCAAGAGTAAAGCAAATTTTGCTTTTTGATCCACATATGCAATGATTTAGATTAAATAATTTAAATGGGCGAGAGTTCTTACTTATCTCCTTTTGCTTGATTTGTTTCTTGGTAAGAAATTTATTTTCCGTTGAGTTTAGTTAATGATACAACTGTGAAATTGTTTTAGATGTAAACACTACATGTTTGTTATTAATCAGAGTTATCGCTCATCTGTATTTGCAAAAAAAAAACCTTTTTAGTTTTTCGAGCCTACAGTGTTATCTATGAGTTTGTGATATAAAAATAATTTGAAATGTAATAAATATCTTGTATTTTAGTGATGCACTTTTTTAAAAAAAGGATAAAATTCAAATACATATGTATGTAGTATTTAAAAAAAAAATCACTTGCGCCTTCAATTGTTTCAATGTATAAAACCAATTTTTCATTATTTATATTCTCAAATAATTAATTTTCTTTATATATTTATTGGTAAAAGTATAGGGGTTTAATAGTTTGTTACAATAGAATATGTTTTAAGATTTTATTATATTATTTTAAAGCGTGAAATTAAAATTACAACTAATGTAGATTTTTTTGAGGAATAAATACAATTGAAACAATAACAATTTAATATCTTAGTGTTGGGCCTACATTGAGTGGTAAGCCTAAAGACTGCTAAAAAAAACTCTGAACATACCTAGTTATGCCTTCAGCGCTATTGTTTGTGCATTGTAAAGATTTTATATGATTCTTGTATCACTGATTCAATTGTAACAATAAATGTTTAAAAACTTACCTTTTTACAATATTTAAAAGAGTAATAAAAGATTTAATTATCCTTTATTTTATTATTGTTACCCAAATTATTTCTCTTTAGCAAATTATCAGGTGTGTCGGTTAATTTTAAAGGATTTTTTTGGAGAGTGCGCACAAGTATTTGTTTTGATACAAATTTTTTTTCTGGACATAATTAAAAAGCTCAACCTATTGGGTACCTTTTGG
>JAODAH020014032.1:0-11561 GCA_027574865.2 Coproporus ventriculus | reverse complement strand
TTATTACACATGGACATTGAAGTAATTAATTATTCTTTTTAATATATTCTTGATCCATGAATACTTATTTACATGTTTATGTAGTGATTATAAATGTAACCTGTCAAATCAGTGATAACCCATGTTTTTTAAATTGCTACAGATGTGCTTCAATGAATTTATTTATTTCTTCCAAACAATAAAAAATATAAAGTGTACGAAAAAATGTATTTGTAAGGTTAGAAGATTCTATTATTGAAAATGTTTCGAAATTTACGCAGAAACCTTGCACTTGTAACATTGGACCAAGAATATAAAAAAAAATGGGGACAAATTAAATTGCATTTTTTATGCTAATACAATTGAATTAGATTAACTTAGCAATTAATCACCATTAAAATTATTTACCTTGTCATTTTGCAACAAACAAAAAATGGTTTGTGCGGACCACGTGCTGAGATAAATAAAACGAATCATCTTGTATCATCTACACAAAATCCAATTGCTAAAAATATAGAATTGAAATTTCATTTTTTTTTTTTAATTTTGGCATGCATTACGGGAGGTTGCAAATACAATATTATTTAGAATATATTGAAAAATAATTTTTGCGCAATCTTATTTTATTTGTTATTGTGCCAGAATTGTTATATATTTTGATTGCGTAATTTGAAACGATAGTAATTATGACATAAATTTTTTTTATCAACAAACTAGAAAAAAAGCGGTGCAATATATTTTTTTTAGATATAATTTTGGGTGCGCTGTGAGCATATTTTGAATCGTTCTTGCGGTACAATCTTAAGAGAAAAAAGCACTTTATTAGCATACTTGCTTGACAATATGTGGCAGACACCTTCAACTAGCGGAACTCGAGGTTGGCCAACTCATTATTACACATTTTAAAACGAAATATTAACGCAATTTTTATTTTATTCTTCAATATTTTTATTAGATAAATATTTTAAATGAATTATTGCGTTTATAATGTAAATTAAATAAATTGTGGAAATTTTTTTGCCACCTCCCTCATCAATTGCGTGATGATGTGATGGTTGCAGTTATTTTAAATAATATGCGAGAAGATTCAAAAATTTTATTATTCAATCTCTTTCTAACACACACGATCCACCATCATTACATCTCACTTCCACTCATTACGAGACAAAAATTGTGTGAAAATTTTTAATAATAATGGAAAAGATTGGATTTTTTATCTTGGACCTGTAGAAAGTGTCCGTCTGATTAAAAAGAAAAATAGAAAATACGATTTTTAATAATTTTTTTTTTAAATGCACCACTAATTATTTTGATTATTATTCAATTTGATTGATGAAAAATTACATTTCACACAAAAAATCCTCTACATTGTTAGAAATGCAAATAAATCGAGGTACTTTTTAAACTAGTTTTAAATTGTTTAAGATTGTGGCCATTTAAACATTTTTTTGTTTGTTTGTTTAATCATTTCACGGCAGTACACAAGATCCAGAGATTAAAATATAAAATGATGACATCCTTTACTACCTAATTACATAATATTTCGAACCGTGGACATAAAAGGGAAGTCAAGCCTCATACAGCATAGTATGAATAATGAAGTAATTAATTTAATAGCTTGAAATTTCATTGATGAACTAAAAGTTTTGACTATAAAAATATTAACTCGAAATCTTACATTCCAAATTCTTTTCTTGTTATCCCAAAGAATGGAATGGATTAGGTGATGAAAACAATCTCCTGATGCATTCTGGAATCATATATTACGTGCATTATTTAAAAAGATTTTTGTAACTACGACGATCGCACATTTTTAACTAATTACTTGTTTACGTATATTGATCACTAAAAACGGCGTAATTTTCTGACGGATATTACTACTGCATACAATCGTGACGTCAAACCAATCCTATTACTCAATTAGTTAGAAATCCCTTGGAAAAACAATTCGGATTTTCCCGGATATATCTATTCTTGAAATTTCAAACTAAATAATTGATAATTGCGTTACGGTGGCCGTGTGCACTGAAGCCCCTAAATGAAAATGGCCTAATTTAATTTTAAATGACGAACACGGATCAAATACTTTCTCTTTCTAACTGCACTCCATTTCAGCTAAGATCTTTAATTTCTTTTTTTTTACGGTTGGTTATTGTTTTTTTTAAGCTTTTTAATTAATTTTGTTGAAAATTTATCGAATCGCAAGATTTTTAATAACAATGGACGGAAGTTAGAAAATAAAAATAAATTTTATCACAATCAAATTTTTAAATTTGATGTATTTTTATCAGATAATATTTGCATGGTTCGAATTTTGAGATTTTTATTTTGATGTGCAATTAGTATATATTATTTGTAGTTTAAAGAAATTATTATAAATTTAGTGCTAATAAACTCGCAATTTTGAAAAAAAAACCGTTAATTAACTCATGTTTCTTCAAAATACAATATTTTACTAAATTAAGAGATAAATAAAGGAGTGAATGCGAAAATTGCTTTGCTTGCTATATTTCTATGAATGCTAATTTATATTTTTACAACTGACGTATATTCTGTAAATAATTTATATGTTATCGATTTTGTTTGAAAATTTAGACCAAAATGTGAAATTTTTTTAAATTTCCCGCCATTCATTTCTATTTTATTAAAATAAATAAATAAAATTGAAATATTTTAATCAAATCATCCATGAAATAGGTTAACGTTACATCTCAATTTATTTTCATGTCATTGTTTAAAATTATTATTTTTGATCCGTACAAAATAAAAACATGAAACATTTTTGCATCCTGTACTAAAATATATGTTTGGTATTGATTGCATTAAAATACTTCGTTAATGGTCTCACCAAGAAGTCAATGTCATAAAAATGTCATCACCTTCAATTTAATGGTTCATGTCAGTGAACTTGTTATATCTTTGCATTTGCTGGATCTGGACACTCTTTCTTGCTATTGCAATTTGTCAATTAATGCTAAATCATAAAAAGTAGATAATTTTTCGAAATAATGTTTTAAATCATGTTGCATTTTAAAATCGTTTTGTTTTAAGAAACGTTACACATTACTATACTTTGGATGAGATGAGATAATTCTGAGAAAAGATAAATTTGCACGACGTTTTATCATGCAGATCTGTAGTACAATTCTCATAAAGCATCATATGATATTTTTGTACCTTTTTCATTTGTTATTTCTATATCGCTTAATTTATTTAAGATTTTTTGATCTGTTTAAATGTTCTATATCTGATATTATTGATTATCAATAACTGATAAACAGCCATAGATTTTGAAAAGATTTTTTAAACTATTAAGTAATTGTAATACTTTTTTTTATTTGCCTTGTACATCTAACTATGTATGAGATCCAAGAAATTTTCATTCACCCCGAAAAAAAAAATCTCATTTTATTCTTCTTCAATCTTAAAATTTGTCAGAATAATCGAAATTCTACATTTACAAAAGAGCGCCTATATCATTCTATTGCGATAATAAATACTTTGATTTTCCATAACAAAAAGATTGTCGTCAACATGTAAATCTGTTGATAAAATGTAAATAGTACTCGCGTTATTTATAAACTAAACTTATTCAAGAAATTTTCATTTTGCATAAAAAAATCGTGGAAGCAAAACAAGATGCATCTTTATTAAAATGCAACACATTCTTTATGTACCTACAAACAAAATGAAACTATTTTTGCAATATGTTGATAATTTTCAATACATATTATAATATTAATTAGTCGCAGCAATAAAAATTTACAATTATTAATTATTACACTTTTTAACAACACTTTTCAATTTGTATATTTATTTACATGATTGAAGCAAGTTTTAGATGTATCGTTGAATTGTAAATTAAAGAATTGAATTAATTTTACTACCAATTCGTTAATTAAAGAAAATTGAAATCAACGCAAATCAGCATGTATTTTACTGTAGAAACTGACTTCTTTCCAAATTAAGGCAAATTGATTTTTTTTTTAAATCAATTTGTAGATTGTTTTGCTTTTAAACGTAACCGTAATAGGTAGATACTAAAATAATCATTCCAAAATTATATTCCGTAGAAAGTTTGTCAATAATAATAATAATAAAAAAATCTCATCTAGTTACCATAGAAAATAAAATGCAAATCAACGTGTCATCTTTGCAACTCGTTAAATTTCACAATTTAAATTGGTTGTAACATTTCGATTAAGAATGCACTTAATCCGTGGTTATCAATAAATATTTATGATCGGGTCCAAAACGATATCGAACTATTCAATTGATAAAAGCAATAATATAATCTGAGTAATTCGGGATATTTATAAAACTTTTTTTTTTGTGTGGTACTAATTTGGTTATATGACACACTAAAAATTTGTTTGTATAAACAGTTAAGTTTTTGTAAACGCCTTTTTGATTTTTTTTTTTCAAATTTATTGATTCAACCGAATTCCAATTTGCATTTGGAAGAGATTAGAGACAATTTGCTTTTTGTATATTATTTTAGGGAGCAAGGTCTGTTTGGATGTAATATTAGGTCAAGGATTTTTAAAACCTACATTTTTATAACATTGAAAAACAAAATGAGTGTTGAGTTTTATGGTTAAATTTATATCATTTTATGGACAATATATTCACCCACCGGTACATTAAAGTAATTACTTACCACTTACCAATAATTACTAGATTAAATTAACAATAATTTTTAATTGTATTTCAAATTAAATTTAATAAAAGAGTATTTTAAGGAAGTTTATTGAAAAAAGAGAATGTATGAAATGTGTAGATGTTCCTTTTAATATCGAATTGACATGTGTTAAGTAATTTCAGTTAAAAGAAATGCGAGAACTCTAGTGGCGTGGCTACCAGTAAGCAATATATGACCCGGAAGTGATAAAATTATCAGTTTACTATTTTGGTACCTCAATGGAAAACTTGACGCTGCACTTTTCTTTGTCAAATTTACATTTATAAACATAACATTTCTCAAATCACAAAAATGTAGTAGGTAGCTAATTTATTGTTAATAACAAGAGTGAGAAATTGCAAATATCTTGTGATTGTCAATTAGAAATAAAATTTTAAAAAACACATTTTGCCTAGCAAAACAATTTTTTTTAATATTCTATAATTTTGATTAGCTTTTCGACAACCGTTCCTAAATGTTAAGTTTGTAATTGCGAATTTATTTTCATATTATTTCTTATTGTCAAAATTTTTTATACAATCAAATTTTAAAGTTCGTAAAAAATAACATTATGAAAAGTAGCAAAACGAGTTTATTGAGATGAATGGAGATGACCCGAGTTGTTGCATGTTTGTTGTATTAATTTAAAACGATTTTATATTGTTTTGTTATATTTTACCATAAAATTCTGCACAAAATAATGTGAAACCGATCAAAATTAGACAATAAAAATGTTTTATAAGGGAGCAAAGCTAATGTAGCTTAAAAGTTTTAAAGGGAAAGTTACATTACTTTATTTGTCAGTTTTAATTATTTTTAACGGTGTTTCGTACACAAATTTTAGTGATAAATATTAGAATAATTTTTAAGTGCTGTTTTCAAGGTCACAAAATACTAATTGTTTTCCTCACCATTCTAGTTCTTTTTAATCCAATAGTAAAGAATGTCATCCTATTCGATTTCAATTTCCGACATTATTGAAAAAAACGCACGGAAAAAATTTGACATCTGTTGAAGTTGTTTTTCTTATGATTTTCGACATTTTACAACGCAGTCTCTATTCGAAAAGTCCTTTATATTTATAACATCCAATGTCTAACTCTTCATAGTTGGCAAAAAGATTCCAAATCAGTTTAATTGTTTAAAATTCCTTTTAATACTGTTAGCACAAACGTATTTTTGTCTGGGAATTTGTAGATTTTACATAGACATGTGCAATCTTTGCAATGGACGGGCTAAATCATAGCAGCGGTTCATATTTCTAGTGTCGCACTTTAAAACTGTTTCATCACGTCCTCTGATCATGAACTCTCCATGTAAAAAGTTATTGTAGATAACAAAGTATAGTGATTATTAATTTAAATTATTTTACTTCTCTGTTTTTTTTTGTGTTTAGGTTTTTTTATGAATCTGCAAAACATAATTGGAAAAGTTGAATTGTTAACAATTATAATTTCTTTAAGAGGATATTGAAGAGTAAATGAAAGTTGTAATGTTAATTCTCAATTTCCGCAAATTCCATAGCTGAGTAGTATGTTAATATGCTAATAATAATAGATTTATATTCTAATTAAAGAGGAATTTTGCGTAAACATGCAATATTATTAGGCATATGATGGAAATGTACAGAAAAGATGAGTTAAAATTGAAATATATCACCCATTGTGTGTGTGTGTGTGCAGTATGTACCCTACAATTAATAAAATTATCATGTAACAATATGGCGATTTAAAATAATTTCCGTATAAAAAAAATGCAAGATTGTACTTTCTTTATTTTCTAAATGTGAGACATTTTTAATTTACAATAATTAACATTGTAGCAACTATTGGTTGTTTTAGTTATTGGAATTAAATTATTCATGCTCTGTGCATATTTATATATTACTCAAGTGCATGTGTCTTCAGACTTTTATTTTCTATTTAAATTTCAACTAAATTTAATTTTGTAATAAGAGACAGCAGATAACCCTTTGCATTTAGTATCGTATAACGATTGATTATAGCCACTCAAGGCAAATTAGTAAAAAAAGTCTTAATTAATTCAGAAATTGAAATTATTACAGAGCAAATTTAATTTTTGTACATAGTAACTCTTCTACCATTTCTTTTTGTGAGTGATTCTCTGCTTGTAATTTTATTCATGGCCACATTTTTATTTTCTAATGACAGGTTCTTAATAATAAAGTAATTATATTCTTTTTATTTCGAATGTGCGGTAATTCTTTATTGATTTTTCATTACTTAAACATATTTTCTAATGAAATAATGCGGTACAATCAAATGTTGTTGTCACTTTGATATTTAAATTAAGATTCAGTAATTGGTAAAGATGGAATGAATCATTAGTTTTATCGCTATTATTTTAAGAGAAAACATTTGTTACATCCTTGAATTGTATTAAAATTTATTAGCAATACATTACAAAACAAATTTAAGATTTATTTGTTTATTGCGGTACGATTTTCTCTACATTAAAATTGATAATTTAGAACAAAAATGGCATTTGATAATCCACTCATTATCGATTTTAAATAGGTAATTTATCAAATTATTATATTTTCGGTCACTTCGGAAAATGAGGCCATTTGCATGCACGTCAACTTGTGCCTTCTGAAATAAATTTGTAATTATTATACTTACAACTTTCATAAATCGATCAAAATGTATTATTCGTGCTTGAATAAAACATGGCGCGACACTATCATTTTTTTTTCTTCTACATATTGATATATAAATTTTAATACAATCAAGTAAACAAAGTATATCTTGCCGTACATTAAAAGTAAATTATAACAAAATGTAAACATTATTTATAGAATAACAGTAATTATGGAGTTGTCCCTATAAAAAATGAGGAAAATAAATAGTTTTCACGATTTAAAAATAGTCGTCAATTGAAGAATGCCTTCTCAGAATTAAAATGCTATCTATCTAATTAGAAAAGCTTGAAAATTCTTTTTATTTTGACATATTACATGTATGTGTTTAAATTATTACAAATATTGCATGAGTCACAACTCTGGGAAATCCTTTTTAAATGGGTAAATTTTATTTGAAAATAAAAAAATAACCTTAACAATTAAAAAGCGATAAGTCTACTCAATTGTTGTTGTTTCTTTTTTAATTTTATTTTGAGAGCTGTAATCGAATTTAATATCTACAAAGTTTGGTGTTGATTTATTTATAAAAAAATTAAATTGTTGAGTAAAATGGAATAATGATGGGTGTAGTTTTGCATGTCCATTGTAAATGAATTGACATGGTGTCGATGAGAAAACTGTTATGCGCGCACTCAATTACAGCAGGATTAAACAGGATGTGGGTCTAATTCGATACAGATTTCACATTCTTTCGCGCAGTGTTTTTTTTTCTTCTTTCCTTTCTTACTTCCACTCGATCGAGAAAAAAAGTGTAATTATGGTATATTATCGTAATTTTGGAAACAATTTTGTCCGCGTGACGTGATTAAAAACTGCGCGAGCGCTCGTTCTCCTTCCCTGCCACTTCTCTCTCTCTCTGTCTCTCACAAAAATGAAAAAAACACAAACAAAAAAGAAAACGCGCTTCGGAAATTCCACGATTTAAAAAGTTGGAGTAGATCGTCGCTTGCAAATGAATGTGTTACTTAATCGTTTTTAATACAAAACGAAACACAAATTCATGTGACATTTTATGGAGCGCGCAGCCTAGACTTGTCTCCACTTTCTCATTGCGCAAAGGCATTCTTACGAATCTATATTGAATGTATTCAGTAGAGAGATGGTTTTGATTGACGTCGAATCGACGTTCTCAAAAAAAAAAGAAAAATTATATATCTTGTAATCATTCGACCTCGAAAGTCGTCTTCCATTCATGATGTAAGGGTGGCAGGATAATTTTCACTTGTTTGACCCGGCGCAGAGTCATTCTTTCGAAACCGCAATGAGCGTGCAATTGGATTGCTCAAAAGATAGACATGTAAGGTGCGAACAACCAACAGGAAGACCTAAATGTCTACTCATCCATCACATCACCATTTATTATTTACTCTTATTTAAATAATACTCATTTTACACCTTATAACAACAAAAATATTTTATCATCTTAATTGCAATTATCATCATGTCAAAATCGGTGATAATTATATTGAGGATGTTGATAGTGATACAAAATTAATTTTAATCTAATCAGATGAATTTATGTGATGTAATTAATCTTTAATGGAATTTAAAGAGAAGCTACAGAGATTAACAATGAAAATATTACGTTTTTTTTTGCCAAATAAGCGATTATATAAAATCTTGACTTTCGCTGCGCGTGAAAGTAAAGGAGGCGAAAACACGCGCTCGTTCTTAAGCTGCACTAAGA
This sequence comes from Coproporus ventriculus, assembly GCA_027574865.2. Classification (NCBI taxonomy): domain Eukaryota; kingdom Metazoa; phylum Arthropoda; class Insecta; order Coleoptera; family Staphylinidae; genus Coproporus; species Coproporus ventriculus. The sequence continues at coordinate 2,552 of JAODAH020014032.1, read as the reverse complement.
GATTTTAGTACTATGCAACGTACTATAGATATGAATAAAATACATTTTAAATTTTCAAATCGATTTCAATTACCAATTGGTTCCATTTAACATTTTCTAAATTAATTGCATAAAATGGAAAGTTGTTTTGGGATATTCACACATTTTTTTTATTATTATTAAAAAATATCAAAGTTTAGCTATAAATTCATGTTTAGTGTTATACAAAAAGGATTTTTCATGAAGTAATTGATTTAAAAAAACCGAAGGAATTTCAAAAGTTCTATTATTCCATCTCTTGCATCGTTGCATCTCATTACCACTCATCGCGAGACGAAATTTAAGGAAAAATTGAATTGTAGGAAATTTTTTTAATAAAAATCAAATCCAATTTTCTCTTTTCCGATTTCTTTTTATCGCATTGTTACATCTCATTTCTGCTATTATTTCTGAGATTTAAATAGAAAATTTTGGATTGGGGTAAAGATAAAAAATCCAATCCCGGCGAGTCCCGAACTCACGACCTTCCACTTCCCAGGTGTCCCAGGTCGTGAGTTCGAGACTCGCCGTGATTGGATTTTTTTATCTTGGAGCTATAGAGAGTGTCCATCTGATTAAAAATAAAAATAGAAAATAGGATTTTTAATAAATTATTTTTTTTGTAATAATAATCTAGATGGCTACAAGGTTATATTATTTATCATCCAATCAACATCTCGGTAATGAAGCTTGTTATTGATGTATGCCAATCTATAAAAATAAAATAAATCCCGGAACCATTTTAAAATGTTAACAGAGTGGAGAGAATGGGAAGAAAAATTATTACCGCCTTACTTATTTACTCTATTGTTAAGTTCATTTTGGTAATGCTCTAAAGCATTCCCAACTGATATATTTGAATGACCTAATCAAATTTACTGACATCCCAAATAAATCATGAAACTTTACTGCATTATATTGACCATAATATTCAGAGATGAATTTCAAAATTTTAATTGGCCAATTTTAATACTTGAAGATCATCTCGAGAAGAAATTAAGATGTTTTGTTTAAGAACAATTTCAAATCAATTCCTTTTAAGATGCTCAAAATATTATCTCGTAATATTTTCGCTTAATTGCGTCAGCTCTTTGTAACCTTCCATTTACCTCCGTCTGAAGAGCAAACAAACAATACATTCTCATCATTTTCAAGAAGAATGTACAAAACGCAAAATATAAAGATAAAATTTATTTTAATGAATGTGGAGCGATTAGTAAAAAAAAGTATCTTCTCAAATTATCTAATTCCGAGGATTTTAAGTATTGTTGATCTATAAATTGTTTAAAAAAAATTCAATTTTGAATTTCCAATCACATAATTGGCTACAATTTCAACAAAAATCATTAAAAAATAATAATATAATAAAAACATAATTTTAAAGCCTATCAATAACTTTAATTTTTTTTCACATATATATATATATATATATATATATATATATATATATATATAACTGATAGCGGTATGTATTTAGATAGACAATTAATTTCCAAAATTAGAATGCATTAAGTATGTACCTCTGCACTCGACTTCTAGAAAATATTATTTTTATTGATAGCATATCTTCAATCGTTTCGTTTCATTATTATCTCAATTCTTGTTTTTTTCCGTATTTTTATTATTTTTATGCAATTATTGTAGGAGTACAATGAATACCGTTTCCTTAAAAATAATTCTGCAAAATTTAATTAAAATTTCTTTAATGCGAAACATTTTTCTTTTCGTTCATTCATTAACCAAAATTTTTTTTTTTTCAACAATCGTACAATTTAAAATTTAAATTGAATTTTAAGGTGTTTTAAGCCGTAAATCAGTGTAGGTCAATGACATCATTTAACAAATATGTAGTAATTTCAATAATAAACAACAAAGATAGTGAATTATCTGAAAAATAATGTCGCTTGTATTCACAAATTTAGACATGTACAGCGCTACCATATAATAATAGATAATGCCAATTCATTTTGCCAGGATAGGCCTGTAGCTGAATTGTTTACAGACGCTTATTGATGTTGATGCTAGCCGGAAGCAAAAAAAAACATTTTATCTCTAATTTTTAAGCAACTGAATCCTTGCAAAATATAATTTTCATTAATATCCAAACATGAAACATTAAAAAAAAATTGTAATATTTGTTTATTATTACTTTTCTTCTATACAATTTATAATAAATGTTAAATACAAAATAATAATTTAAGTATTTGCATAATGTATATTATAAGTAATGTCTTATCAGTTCGAATATTATCAAATACCGTGATAGTTGTGTGTCCACATTGACATTTTATCGGATTTAAATAGTAATTTGTTTTTTTTAATTGCATATAAAGTTAACTGCATTATCAACATTTTTGTTGATATATACATATACCGAAGAAATTTCAAAAATTCTATTATTCAATCTCTTTCTAACACACACGATCCACCATCACTACATCTCACTTCCACTCATTGCTAGTTGAAAATTTTTATTATCCTCTTACGTACAATTTATTAAAAAGTTAACATTCCTCCAATAACTTGCAATAAAT
>JAODAH020014023.1:0-32965 GCA_027574865.2 Coproporus ventriculus | reverse complement strand
TTTTCTTGAAAATAGTTCAACTGGTACTCGTTTTTTATGCAAAACAACAAAACTTCTGATAGTTCTTTTACATATAATTTTCGAAAATGTCTTAATAAATAAAATAAAATAGTTGTCCTTTCATTCTAGATATTTTATATAATTGCTAAAATTAGCCAATGTATATTTACCAGTGGATAAACCCATAAATTTATTACGTCTTCCTTTTAATCTATTCTGCTAATAATTGAGTCGAGTTTGCTCTGCCACATTTAACATTCCGCTTTATACGAGAACTTCTTATTCACTTTTTTTTAGCAATTTCATTCACAATACACAATAATTCTTCTAAATAACCAGCCCAATACACTTGAATGTGATGCAGGTGATATATCCAAAGGTATCTATTGCGGTATATTGAATTTAATTTGTACCTTAGCTGATTTTATTGTCCTCAATTCCAAATTTGTGACCCCCTCCAATTTTTTCTCCAGTCCGCCATTTTCTTTTTGATGTGCCTGATAAAATTCAGTCTAATAACCTCCGTTTTAACATAACCAAATTTGATTCTCCATGTTCTTGAGGTAGTATGGATAGTAAGACACTAATGGCTCGCTCTATTGTATTCTTCAAATTCACTGTTTCAATTTTAGGACTTATTTTTCGAAATAGAACAAAATGCTTCTTAATTTTGTGCGTTGAAATTACATACTGATTTAGATTTATTTGCAATTCAATAATAACATGGGATGGTAACTACGACAACCATACTAGGCCAACTTTGATATTTGAACGTCTCAACCATAGATAACTTAGATCACAATCAGGGCTGATGAGTCCCCCCCGACAACCGGGATTTTTTCCGCGGGCCCGGGCACATCCGAACCGCAGAGCGCGTTTAATGGGTATCAAAAAAGTCTATCCCTCACACAAATTTATCACTCAAATAATTTTTCAAATACTGTACTCCTGGGTGAAGCTATAATTGTGTTAAATACCTAACAAAAATGTGTATAAAATTTAATTTTTGCAAATTTTAATCAGTCTTCCACCAAATGTTTTATTCGTTGCTTAAATACTTTATTGTGAAATTGATTGAAGCGTTATAAACTAAGCGAATACCTTATCCAATATAATTAACAATAATTACATTTGACTCCCTTTTCATTGCTTTTGGTGCATTTAAGTTTAATTGCCCAATTAAATATTAATGGGAGCATTGCACATATGTGCTTTCCAAATTTATATTCCATTTTAAGAATGAAACCATTAATATCACAATCGCGAATGTAATTTTTATATTCTTTAAATAATTTTGTCATTAATTAATCAATTTTCTTCTTTCTTAATAATTCTTACAATGGGGGAAAAAAGAAAAAAGAAAATATTAAAATCCCAACATTAAATAATCACTAGGAAAAAAAATAATATATAATCTATAAAAGAAACATATAAAACGCTTTTCCATAAAATTCAATTATTTTGCTACCTTCATGCATTTCAAAAAAAAAACTTTAAAAGCTTTTAAGACTTCTAATTCACTCAGTTTCTTTAAGTGCCGCAAAATAATTCAAGTTTATCTCAATGTGTTTTATTTGCTTACAATTTTTGCATCTTCTTGCTGTAAACTTTTCCAACATGAACCAATAAACCAATAAATTAGTATCAATATAAGAGACTTTGTATACTTGAAGCAATTAATGTCATACATATCCAAACTAACTTTAATTATATCATTAATTTGAACTCCCTCACGCGCGTTCGATCGTTTCAGGGCAAAGATTTACCACGATTGCCGTAATCTTAATCGCTAGGGAGACGCAATTTATCCCGCAGATATTCAAATCTGGCAATTTGCGAAGAAATTGATCGAGATTTATAGGGTTCAAACGACTTTCCATTTGAGAAAATCCTACATGGCCCCCTTATACCTTCTGAATATATATAGATATTATGTAGAAATTACAGGATAGAAAAGGATGGTATATTTACCCTATAATAGGTCCATATATCATTTATATAGGAACACGTATGCGGATTTCCTCAAGTAAATAATTTCACCCTAAGGGGCTAGTAATTTTATCGGATTTCAACAGGATAACTCTTACTAACGAAGGATAATGTTTCATTTTAAGACCATAACACTCAAATAATAAGCAACTATCATATATTTGTTTATACCTACTAATTTAATAAAGAAATAATTTAAGAAAATACTAAAAAAATTGCTTCGGCATAAATATACAGAAAATACTTAATCCACAATCATTTTTATGTCATCTACACTCACCCTCACTTCAATCTCGATAAGTGTAAACCCAATTGTTCATTCATTTTTGTACGACCACTATTGAAAGTGATAAAAAACGAACAAAGCACAGGCTATTTAACTACTTAAATAGCCTGCGCTTTAGGCACATTGCGCATTTTACTTTACCCCAGTCAAAAGTTAGGAATATTATTATAATTATGTTTAGAGATATACTACGGATAATATTATGTTTATAAATAAAGTTTGGAGATTAATTTATGTATAAATATTACTATTCTAAGTCGTTTTTCATTTTATATCACATTGAAATGCAACTAACATTTACATCCAATCCCATATAAGTTAAGTATTAACGATTATTTAATTGGTACGACATGCTTCAGATTGAATAATTTGGCAACACAATTTTAGTATAATATATATGTTTCGAAAATGTTTGAGCTATTATAATAAATTGATATTATTGAAAATGTTACAGAAAATGAATAAAATTAAAAAAGAAACCATAAGAATAAAAGTAGATGAAAAAAAAATGTACTAAAGCTTTCTTGGGTGGTACATGAAATTTTTTTATTTTTCTCGTTTCAAAAACTGAAAATTCGCACCTTTCTAGAATGCTCATAACTTTGCTTCTACTAGAACTTTCGAAACAATTTATTTTTTTTTTTTTTTTTGTAGAATATGCACAATTTTCTCAGCTCTCTCTCTCTCTCTCTGCCTGTTTAATATTTCTATGCAAAAAAAAAGATTAAAATTGAATCAACATTTAAATCCAATCATTACTCAAATATATGTAGATTTAAATAGCGATTAACAAAAACATTTATACAAATCGATATTAATTCCACATCGAAAATAAATTGAAACCTGTGATTTATTTCGAATTAATTTACATTCGAAAATTTATTTAAAATATTAGCACAAAGCTCATTTGCAAACAAGCCAGATTCACTTTTTTAAATTTAAAAGTGTGATAATAGAATTCTAACGAAGCCACATAATTACTGAATTCCTGCTATCTATAGGCGGCACTCGCTTGTTCTCTATCCACCACAAAGTAATAAAATCAATTGCTTTTTACATTGTATGCTAAATCAATTTAGGTATTGAATGGCGGTTAGTTAACGAACGAGAATTGTATAGCGAGAGTGCTGGTTGTGTCCCATTGATTGCGACACTTATCACCTTCATATACATGCGCTGCTGTATCTTACAGGGTTCGCTGCATCCCCTTTGAATACGATAACCTCGTCTATTAAAATAAATCTCTGGATGGAGTTTTGCAAACTGCTTTAAATTTCAATTTTATAATATAATGCGATGAAGGTATATAGAGTTCATCTTTCGAGCTTATATATTATTAATACTACAGGAATTTCAAATATCTCAAGTACAACACCAGATCCACTCTAAAGGTTGGTTTACACTATACCAGTTACTAGCACGTCAGTTAAGGTCAATGCCAGCACTGGCGTTGGGAGGGATAAACAAGTAACTATTGTTATTGTTTCCAATAATTGGCATGTAAGTTGATCTATTTGGCAGCATTCGTTTACATTTTGCAATTACCGAGCGGAGAGTTATTGGATATTAATAAATTAAAATTTTTAACTGATGAAAATATTTTTTGATTAAAAGTATAAAGCAAAAATTTCCAAGAAATAATTGCATTGTCCCAGATTTAACGAATTGTTTCCTCACTACCCTAATATTTCATATCAAAATGAAATGCAGTAAATTACTCGCTGGATCGCAATGCACACTAAGCAGTATGACCAATAGTAATTTCAAATCACGTGGCTTTACTGTATAAGCAACACATTAAACATTAACCGCAATGCATTATAATAAACCAATCGCCATTGAGAAAATAACGAACTTTTCATGTAATGCCTTTGACAATCCCTGAACACAAAAACTTAAATATTACTGGTCACGTGACTTGAGATTATTATTGTTCACTCTGTACAAAGCACAACATATAAATTGATCATTCAAGCGGCAACTTAAAAATGTCTGGTAGGGGATGAGAGCGCATTTCATTCCTTTTCAACTATTAAGAACTGATAAGATTTTTATGATTGATAAACGCATTTCATATTTTACAAGGATACTTTTAGTGAAATTGGGTGCTTACAAATTATGTTCACAAACGTCTTTTAACTGCAAGAATTATTTCCATCGGAAAGTTTCAAAAAGTTTCCGCACAACTCTAACTTATTAATGTTTCCGTTAACTCGGCAAGATTTTTATGACATTTAATAGAAGTTCTTGATTTATTATTTGGATTAACTCTACATATCTTTATAAATACAATCAAAATTATTTAAAAATAAAGAAGAAACTATCAATTGTCAATCTGTGTTCAACCAGTTGAAAATGTATTTACGAGCAGACCGAACTGAAGCAACAGATAGCTAATAAATGACCATAATATTTCTGATATCTGAATGTAATTAGGCAATCATACATATTCATTATGTAATTTTAAGTAAAAATTAATAGAAATATATTAACGATTGTTAAAATTTTTAAATATCTCCTACAACGTTTTAAAAAACGAACACGATTTACGCAACTAAACGCAGAACGTTAAGTTGTGAATTGTACTCCGCCAACCGGTCACCTTAAACGTTTTAAACACCTATTTATGCATATTTATCATAATGTCCTATTTAATTTAAAAAAAACTGTTGCTAAGAGAAATAATGCCCATTGTTTAACCTCATTTTCATTCAAGTTTCAGTATATGAACAAATTCAAGCCGATGACACTTCCTAAAATTTGTCGTTTCAAATTCACGTAGAAAATTTATTTTTTAAGATATGGAGAAAAATATATTCTGTAAGGTGCGTGGCAAAACAGAAAACAGATCCACGTCCAAATCAAAAATAAACGTTACGGAGGTGCGATCGTACACCGATAAAGAAATCATCGTTTATACAGGATCATCATGTAAAAATCGAATCATTTAGATTAATGAATCTCTACGATTTTTTTTTTTGTATAAAAATTACAAATAAATTATAATTATTTAATAATTTAATCGTTTTATTGCAGTAACCTACTTCTGTGGTTTACAATCTAGATTTAATCAAAGTGAATTGTTTTTGGTGCTACATCTGATGAAATCTTAAATCCCTAAAAGTACTGCTATATCCATATGGTTATCAGGAAGTATTATCAGTCGAGGGTGGGCGTTTTAAGACGATAACATTCAGCTTTATCACATTCGCCCTTTATAGAAACACCCTGTTTATTACTGTGTAAATAGGTTTCCACTTTTTTCTTCGCACACTCAAACATTGATTTTCAAATTAGCAGTTTTACTAAGAAATCTACACAAAGGAAATGTTTTTCACTGACTACATTTAAAGAATTTTATGTTATTTTTCAAATTATTTAATAAATAACTAAAATTCTCTAAGATTTTCGGCACTATTATTAGTCATTAGGGTACGACCATCTATTATTATGAAAAAATGTTGATGCATATTGCAACTATACCTGACAGTACTTGGAATTCGCCAAAATGACGTAATATCTGAAGATGCCTTAAGAGTGCTTTCTATGATGTGTCTGTTATTGTTGAATTAAAATTTCGCATTATATTACAAACTATTTCCCTTGATTTACGGACAATTTCAGAAAAACATAACTTTTTCTTTACAAATCCGATTAGGTAATAGTTTCATTGGAATTTATTTTAAACTATACACAAACTATTTCAACGTAAAAAGCTTAAAACGATTAAAAAAGGAAGTATGTGGGGTAAACAAGTTACAAAAAACAAGAATGTTTAAAAATAGTTTTTGTACGAACTGAAAACTGTTGATAGTGCTTATCGCAAACACAACGCCCACACATTATAATATAATTCGCTTCAGTTCACGCGCAAACTATTTTGTGTAAATCCATTCACTATATCCAACCTCATATTTTCAATTTGTAATGCAACACACTTCTTATCACAACTTCATACCACACACTTTTATTAAAATAACTTTGTTTGGATCATTTTTGCATTTAAAAAGAGTTCCGAAACTTATTTTTATTTGAAGAAAAAATACCAATTGGTGTTTATAAAACTCGTTTAACTTGTTGTGACAATAAATTTATTTTTGCTTGTAAGAATTTAATAATAAAAAACCTCGTGGATGAAATTGAGAGAAGATTCTTGTCACACTTGTATAAAGATATTTCCCCCAAGACAACAATGAATGGGGATGACACCGAATTAAGGAGCCGTGCGGTCTTTCACTGGTCATTTTATAAACAGAACTCCTCAGAGAACATTAACAATGTTATTTATGGTTAATAAAAACATCCCTGCATATATTGTTATGGGAATATCATGGAAAATTTTCTTGTATATATTCTAAGCGCGTGGATAAAAAAGCAATAAAAGAAAAAGTTTTAAAATTCGCAATAATACAAAATTTAATGTTTTTAATATATAAAATTTAAAAAATTAACTTGGAAAATCTTTTAAATTTCTTTATGATAAATAATTCAAATTGTGTGTGTATGTTGTAACGAAGTGTCTTTGATAATATTTCGTGGAAAGTTAAATTGGAAGTTATTGTTAAATTAAGTGAGGAGTAAATTAATGGAAATTGGATTTTCTTGGAGAAAAGTTGAAAATTTTCAAAACAAAAATTGTAAATTAGATCCGAGTTCAGAAATGGTAAATCATCGTAATCTGGCGCTTAAAGCTATTAACACTTGGGGCTGTTGACACTTTGAACTTTGAAATTTCTTGTATCTTATTTAGATTCGTGTAATGAATTTATTTTAGTAAGTTTATAAAAGTGTAATTTGTGTAACTTATTTATTTGAAATTTTAATTCCGTTCTAAGATTTATTTAAAATTTAATAAAAGAATTTGAATGCATAATTTATATAATTTTATCCGGCTTATTGTTGTATAACTTTTTTATAAAAAGACTTAAGTTTAAAAATATTAAATTTTGATATTAAATAAACTATTAAATCGACGGGTAATTCTGCCAGTTTAACTTATTTATATCATGGTGTAATGAACTTATTTTTATTTTTTGTAATCCTTCCTAAATGTTATAAACTTGCAAGTCCATTGACAAAAGCTTTAATAAATGAATTGGCGTTTAGTGAATAATGACCCAATCTCCGATGTACGTGTATGGACCTGGTGGTGTAGAAAATAGTTCGCAATCTACGAGACAAGAGGATTCTAATGGTGCTAATTATGGAGTCGGAGTAGTTCATTTCCGGACCTAGAAGTTTCCCCGCATGAACATCGGAAAACGGTTTGTTATTTGGGGATTCTATGGACGGCTCTTAATGCCTATCAATTTTTTTTCTACGGTAAATTCATTGCATCAATTTAAGAGACTGTTCGCACCTAGACTAAGCGAAAATAGATACACAGGGAAAGAAGATTGAAAGGATCGTTTAATTTTATATTGTAATAATATTAAGTTACCCAATAAAATTTACCTCTTTTTTTCAAATTAAAACTTATAAAATTAACTACCTATTACTATTTTATTAATAATGGCTATTAACAAGTAATAAATAAGTAAAACATTTATTATTCAATAGTTAAGTTCTTAAATTATTAATTTATAAAAAAAAATAGAAAACGATTTTAATAATGTTTTAAATAATAAAAGATTGATTAAAATTTAACTTATTAAAATAATTCAATTTTCAATTCCTTATATAGTTTTATCTGGGAAGCGAACCCCACACCCCATGCCCAAAAAGCAAAGATGCTATAGAGGCCGACTCAATCTTTTGATCTTTTATGACTTATAAAATTATTTTTAATGATTATAAATATAAAACTCGTTCAATAGATAAAAATAGAGCTCGCTTTATTCAATCCTTTTTAGTTAGAATGGCATCTGGAATAAAATAACAAATCTGAATTGAAAAGGGATATATCACTTCTCTTTTTAAATAAAATGTTATTAAATGGGGCACGTTTTTCCATCGGACCTTCTTACATAGATGATTATCGATAGAATCACGTTGGGTTTGAATTGTAAAATAAAAGAGTCACGTGTTTGTTTTATTTTAGTAGTAAGAGTATTTGGAAAAATAAACTTATGATTTAAGGACGAGATTATTTTATTTTTATTTCAACAATTTGGTGGAACCAATCATAACTATTTCAACCAATCAGTAGTTACTTTCTCCAAATGGAGGCACACACTGGTATAAGGTCTTATTTCTTCTTTTTCTTCGTCCAGATCTTCTAAATTTCTTAGATGACTGTGTTTTTTTCTTCTACCTACATCATTTATTTCTTTCTTTATTATATTGCTTTTATTAAATCCGCGAGGTCAGAAAAGTTGGCGACCATTTGTCTAATATGAACAGCACTGCACTGAAATGGAAAATTAAATCTTCGGTAAACTTAACAGGATTATCAAAAAATAACTGTTTCTTGTACCAGTTAAAACTGCGGCATGGACAAGGCTTATAGCTTCTATGTCGTAAAATTTTAAATGTGTAATGTGGCCTACAGACTAGCTACAATTTTGCTCAAAACTGTACTGGATATCTGCCTATATGTCTAGATATAATTACTATACGCTCTACAATAAATTTTGTATTACTGGACAAATGTCCAAGTTTGTCAGCAATAAATCCAGCAGCCAAAGCGCAACAGGTGCACAGGTTTTATCTATGTAATAATATTTAAGATTCAATACTTCAGATTCGATAAAACAATTTATGAATAGCCCTCAATCGTTTAATTTTAAGATAAAAAAATGAAATGCAAAAATCTTTAGTCATCGTATCATTTTTGTTATGAAATCTAGACATATTAAACAAACAGGAAATTTTTCATAGGAGAAAAGATACACACATTTACATTATAACAATTTTACTGCCTAAATAAATAATAATGGTGTAATCAATATTTCAAAATGTTCTACTACTACATTAAACCCTTTTAACCATTTTAACACTCTTCATTCCAATGCAACATATGAATATGAAGTGTACTTGTATTTTGAATGAGGTAATAAAAAGGTTTTTGTAATTGCTCATGTTACACATTCATAAGCCCTCTCGGAAAGGTCAGTTAACTACCACAATTCATTTACGTTTATAAACTTTAACAATTTCAACTAGAAACATTTACATTTTATTTAATCCCTCACAAAAATATAATTTGAACTAAAATTTAGATAAGGAAGTTGCATGTGGTATATACATCTCTATGCTTCACGTAATTCATGCATAACGTAAGATAAGGAGAGGATTAACCTCAGGAACAATTTGCGGTGCACATAGAGGAAGTGGCAGGACGTGATAGAACTTACATCCTGGAATTGCTAAACTTTGATGGGTAAGACCAGTTACTGTCAAGTGTGCAATAAAATGAATATAAACAACCCGAGGTTTATCAACTTTTTTTGACATAAAATTCATATTAAATTAGAATCTATTTCGTTATCTAAATCAATATTAAAGCAATTAAAATGAATATAAATCCATCCAGAAATAAGACAGTGAAACTAATTAAATCGCAAGGTAGCAGCTGCACTAATAAAATTGTATTGCGTTATTTAATCAAGCACTGGAAAGACATTAAAAGCTAAATTAATATTTCTCTCTGGAACTTTTACAGTGATATCTTTGTGTACAAGATCCGCATTAATAATTCTATACTTGCACTTAATAACATTTTACAACAATGTATATCCGGTTAAATTTCTACCCAGTGAAATAATACATTTTATCTTGAAAAGATATTATTACTTTTATGTTTACAGCAGTAAATATTCCCATACTTCCTATTTATGATGTAAAGGAAGTTTTATCCTCATTTTATTGATATTTATTTATTTTATTTTTGATATTGTATATATTGATTTGACTCTCAATATTCCCTATTTGTTGATTTTTCTAGGCAGCGCCTAGACATTAGGCAACCAACATGCCCGAAGTGTAATGCAGATTCCTATTAGTTCAGATAGTCGAAACTGAAGAACTGAAAGTAGCCTTGAATTGTATATTAATATAAAACAATTTTTATAGATATTACTCTTTATAAATAATAAAGACGGATCTTATTGTTTGAAGAAGTTTCTAAATAAATTTCTTATACAGATTATTCCGTTTGATAAATGGGTAGAATATAAATCGCTTGTATTATTCCTTGATGGGGTACATTTATTAACTCTTTCATTGCATTTCGCATGCAAAGACTTACCATTGTTAGTTCAATAAATAAAAGGATTTTTTAAAGTTACTAGAAAAATTAAAATCATAGATATAAATATGTAGAATTGGATCTACAAAAATTCTAAACATTTCATTTTTAATTAAAGAACTAAAAAATTTTTCAAATAAATTTATTTTTAATTAGAAAATGGATGTATCGATTTTTTTGTGAACCTAAAAATATCGAAATTTTCGCATATTTTTCTACACTGAATTGAAATTTGCCTCTACAACTTTGAAGTTTCATTCGCGCATATTTTAAATTTTAATTTATGTAAATTAATTCCATTTTGTGTATATCTATGTAATATGGCATAAGTTAATATATTAATTCAGGATGACAATACGTGGGATAATTTATTGTTAATGGATATTTGATCCTCCTTGTTTTGAATTAAAGGCATTATTGGAATTCATAAGGGTTTTCATGTACGTGTCAGTATCGGTACATTGTTGTAATTCATATTTCGTGTTACCAATCGGGATTAAATATCATTTGTGTCGACCACAAAAGCCAAGCTTCAATAATTATCTGGATAAACTCCAAATAATTCACACAATTTATTTTTTAAAAGATATTATTTTTCATAAAAGAAGTATTTCGATCATAAAAGAGTAAAATTTAATCATATGAAGGTCTTTCGAGATTTGTACCTTGTTTTGATAAATAGTTAAATAGAATAAAATACGAAGTGGAATGTTTGAATTGAATTTACGAAACGTTTCTGGGATTGTTTTTAAATTTTTATAATAATATAAAATAAAGTAAATACAAATATTGCAAGTAAATGTATTTACATTTATTTTTAGAAACACAAACCAAATAGAAAATGTAATAAAGTACCTTTGAAATAATTATTACATTAAAAAATATTATTACTGCATTTTCACATCATTTTTCTTTATTTAATTAACGAATTAATTTTTATATTCGCTTTAAAATTATTTAAAATGAAAATGTTGGTACATTTATATAGAAAAAAACGTAATTGAAAACTCAAATTGCATTAATTTATATTTAAAATGAATTAATTTGAAAAAGAAATATGTAACTTCCATTTTGAATCCAAAATGTATCCAGTGAAAATTGCATTACGGTGTATATGTAGGTGCAGTAAATAGATTTTTAGAATTGAATAATAAATGAACGAAAAGGACGAGAAGGAATTCTCCAGGTAGAACATTTTATTTATTGACATTGTGACAGTCATTTCACACCGATTTCATTTCCTGACATTTTCAATTGCTTGAAATAATTAGTATTTATATTTAATGGGGTTCTTAATGGGATGGAACAGTTTCATTTCGACTTAATGGAATACAGAACTCGAAGAGGAATAGGATACAAAACAAAAATAATTGGTAATCTTAACTGAAATTTAAAATGTTATATAGAAGAGCTTTTGGGGTAATACAATACTGCAACACAAACAAGAAAATCATAATGTTATTCGTTCGAAAAGTTGCACTAATTTTCATGAGCTATTTCGATTTTCTTATTGTATTTCTCAATTCAAATGTAAAATTGAAAAGCTTTGATATTACAAAGCCCCAACATTTTCATTTTCACTTTTTTATTATTTAAATTTGAGTCAAGTACCAACAATGTTTTTTTACTTATATTCATAGTTTTGCAAAAAATTTTGACAGTAAAGGAAACACTGGCGCGAATTTGAAATTGTTTTTGCCAAATTTATGCAACCACTCCTGCTAAGAAATTCTGGGCTACGAAGTGATATACTTATTCGATTTATTTTTTTGAAGTTTGGTACTACATCAAACTTCAAGCTAATGACATGACGTAAAATATAACCTTTTTAGATATTTCAACTTCATTGTTTATTTCATGTCGAAGGGTGGAGAGAAATTTGAACAAGAAAATTTAAAAATTTCGCTCAATTTTCTTTTTAAAAATGAACTAACACCAAAAACAGATCGTATCTCGGAAAGTGTGGTAAATAACATATTGGCATCCAATTTATTTCTTTAGGATAATATTTTTGTTTTTTTTTTTTGGATAGTTTTATACGTAAAAATTATTCAAAAAATTTTTTTTCACAAAAATATTTATCCAAGCAGCAGCAAGCAGTCTACGTAATATGCCAAAATTTCATAACTCTACTAAACGTACTTTAGCCATAAAACGCGTGCGACAGACGGACGGACGAACAAATGTGATTTAACAGGGTTCGTTTTTGTCGAAACGAAACCCTAAGAAAACTATCCCATAATTTATAAAAACAAACTTGTTACCGTAGACCGCTTTATTTCCTCAGCAATGAATTAAATGTCCCGGCGCATCCACCATCACATCTACATTTATTTTATTCCTGTTCCTCATTTAATTAACTTCTCTCTGATAAACTTCTTTTTCTATATTACTACAAACCTTTTTGTGCACAAACGGAACGTAATTTCATTTAAAAGGGGGCGTACCGTCTGTTAAGTTACTTTCCCAAAACATTAAAATTAAAAAAAAAAACTTTCTCCCTTTAATTCCTACGACATATAAAAATTTTGCTACCCCAATAAAATTAACATATTTTATTTTTAACTTAAGAAAAAGTAAATATAATAAATTCACAAGTCAAAACAGTAATGCACATGGTGTGAAAAACAATCCCTTATTAAGGGAAGAATAAAATTTTACTTTTATATTGTTTTAATATTTTTTTCATTATAATTAAAATGTATTTAAATGATCAGCTGTATTTGTCTAAGTGTTTAGAAAAATATAAAAATAAAAGTAAAATTAATTTTTTTATTAAATAAAGGGATGACAACTAAGAATATATGTGTAATCTTATTGGGGGAAGATATTTTGAAAGTTACCTTTTGATATAATTGAAGTTTTTTGTAAAATTTAGAAGACAATAACAAACCAGCACAGAAAATCGCGCGTGATAATCACCATCCCCGCAAAGCAACGAAAACCAACTGGCACAATCATGCCGGCAAATTTTACCCCTAACACGTTGAACGCATGCGCACAAGTTATACTAAATATGGATTTTTATCATTATAGGTAATTTATTCAGGTTTCTACATAAGTATTAACGTTTTCAACATCTCATGTATCAGGAAACTTACAATTTATTAAATCAATATGGATAGAAATTGATTAAGGGTTAATCTGAAGTTAAAATGAAGTTTCATGATTTATTGTTAAGTTTAAATTGAAAGTTCGCGCTGTTTTTATTTTATTTTTATTAAAAATTTTCGCGATGTAATTTATTTGCACACGTTGCGGTATTGACAAGTTCGAAGAGAGCGCGAATTTCTTTGACGGCCCATTTGCGCATACATTTTAATGAATTCAATGAATTAGAAATACAAATTACTTGGAAAGTTTTGAAATAGGTTAAAGGTGAAAGAGTAATTTATTGTTGAGAGATTACAGGGAAATTTCACATCAAAGAAAAGTTTTTCTTAGAAAATTTCTTGAATAATCTGAGGGAAATGTAAATATTTAAAATAAATTGTGTTTTTGAACAAAACACTGATTTGAAAAAAAATTGCGTGGTGGTTTAATAAATAAAAATTAAAAAACAGTTATGTTTTGTAAAATGAAGTAAACAAATTTTTTGATTTATATGGGAATTAATATCAGGCAGTATCCACACTCATTTAGACAACCAGTTATAGTACAAAAGTCTAACAGTGTAAGAAAAATTCGAATTCACAATTAAATGAATGGACGCGGTAAATTTTATGAATCTACTACGAATTGAAGTCATTTTGGTTAAGTTTTGAAATGCTGAATTAAAAAATGATAAGACAAACTTAAATTGTTTGCAAAAAATCAGGTTTTGACTTTTCTGTGTCAAAATTATGAGTATCCAGTTTTCTTGGCTGCTGGAATCGGTAAAAAAGAAAAAGGAACGAAACTTGACCTGGATGACCTAGATGTTTTCGCACGGAATTATCCATAAAACCCCTCGATATAAAGTTTCATCAAAATCGAGGTTTTGTTTGGCTGTACGAACCCACAAAAAGCCAATCACATAGCGGAATTTCAATGAGCTGCTTATAATTGTGCTATAGGGATGCCTATCGATGAATAATAATATCATTTGAACGGTTTCGATAGTCGACAATTATCAAATTAAAAGTATTGGTAATATCGATATTTAGTACTATTGATATCACTAATATTAAAGTTTACTTTCAGAAAATATGAATATCCATATGATATATCGATATCTTAATGAATTAATTAAGAAGTGACTGTCTCCAATCGTATCGATTCGCTACGTATCTCATCGGAAAATATTGTAATATGTGTCATTGATTCGTCAAAACGGACTAGAGATTGATGCTGTTAATTGCATAATTAATTTTCAAACCTTATAGATTTATTTTTATTTATTTATTTATTTTGTGTTATAGCAAACTTTTCATCGACATCGGAAAATATTTTCTATTTAGGCGGTTTTAAAATAAACTAATTCGATATAAATTCATCAGAAACAATTTTAATTGAATTTTTAGAATTTTGAGCTGCAAATCAAATAATTAGTGACCCCACACGCAGTGCTTGTAATTCAATAACATTAGTAGATGCAGTAATTACTGCTAATTATACATTAGTTAGTATAGTGGCGTTATTCCTTGTGATTTGCAAATCACGACATGATATTTTGTGAAATCAACTGTATTCCACTGAAAGTTGATCATCAGTCGATTCAATTTCGACTATATAAGAAGAACATTTATCAAAATGAACTGCATTTAGATCTAATGAAATTACCATGGCATTTTATTTACGATCTTGTAGATATAGAAGACAAAGTTTCATTTTTGACTATAGTTTATTAATTTTTTTTCATGCACCTCTACTTAGGAAACGTATTAGTAAACTTTATTAACCGTGGAAAATTCCAAATAAAAAATACATTATCAATATAGCAAATAATACAAAATCTGTTATATTGAAAAAGCAAATTGGAATAGTATATTACATAACGAGACTTCTAAAAAGCATTGACGTACTAATAGAAATGATTACACACGATATGCGTAACAAAGATTCTGTTATTCTACAAGTGCGTATTGTTTTACAAGTCAAGTTGTATACTACACTTTTTCTGCGACCACGAATACATTCTTCGCAGACATA
The DNA here is from genome assembly GCA_027574865.2 of Coproporus ventriculus. Classification (NCBI taxonomy): domain Eukaryota; kingdom Metazoa; phylum Arthropoda; class Insecta; order Coleoptera; family Staphylinidae; genus Coproporus; species Coproporus ventriculus. The sequence continues at coordinate 17,372 of JAODAH020014023.1, read as the reverse complement.
TTTCTGACTGGTAAAATAAAACGCACAATGTACGTAAAGAACTACTTACGTAGCCTGTATTCTGCGTGTTGTTTATCACTTTCAATAGTAAATGTAGAAAATGTTTTTATATCAAATCTTTATAAAAATCTGGTGATACTAAACTACAATGGAAAAACCTGAATAAATTTAAAATATCTGTTAACACAAGAAATATAGCGACTATTTTCTAAAATCCAATTTTTCTGCTTAATAACAGCGGTTTTAAATTATTTAAATTAATAGTTTGATTATCGTTTACATGATTTATTCTCCACGGCGAATAAAAAAACCAATTTTAATACTCATGTACATAATTGCTGGCAGGAATTAAAGTAATCATTCTAACGAAAGCAATGATTCTTTCCAGAGAATACTCGTTGCTTTGGGTATCTTCAAGTATCGAATATTCATGTACAGATGACTTACTTTTTCGACATTTCTAGTATTTCTCTAAAGACGGTTCTACATTAAAGGTACAGGCAGTATGAGGCAACCTCAGAATAGATTTCCTTATGAGCTGCCGTAATGTGAGCCATAGTATGTCTATGTATCCTCCTCCTTTTTAGCAAATACCCTATATTTTTGCCGCATAATCGAAAAAACCGTTTCTTTTTACACCTGTGCATCTATGCAGCCAAATTTTATTATCCGGTCAAAATTTGGAACTAAATTTTTTTTTTATATTGGAGGTTTAACGGTTGAAAAATCAAAAAAATTGTAAAATCAATACAATTGACAGTCAATAATATCGGTATAAAATAAGCATTAAATCATTAGTGACACTCAAGAATTAGAATTTCATTGCTCATATACAACGAAGAAGATTTTTCATTTGTTTTGTGGGTTAATTAAAACTTAATTTTTATTTACACTGTGTAATATATTTAACATTGCATCAACTATACAAGTAACAACAATACAAACTAATTTACTTTTCTGCTATCTCCAAAATATACACATTTAATTTGTAAAATGTGTAACAAAAATATTTTCCTTTTATCTGAATATGTTTTTCTACTAAAATATATTTTCGTTTAAAAAATAAATAACATTTTCATAAAAAAAACCGATGGGATAACAAAAAACGCATTAAGTACATGAAAAAATCTACTCAAGCAAGCAAATAAATAATAATGCACGCTTAATGAATCCACATTCAAGCACTAAGATTTTTCTAAAAAAAAAATCTTAAACCAAATATCTAAGTCTTATAAATTAAATCGCAAATGATAGAATTTTAGGAAAACCAGGTTGAGAAGTATCCTCCTTTTTTTGAGTCCGGACTTTTTGGGCTTTCAATTGATTTTGGTGAGGGAGGAGATTCTACGGTTTGAGATGAATTGTGGTTGTCCCAGCGTTCAATATCTGTGGTTTCAGAAGGTTCTGTATTCTGCTGCAATATTGTGTTGGTTTGTTGTTGTAATTTTTTCTCGTATTCTTTAACATCTTCGTAGGTCATATCTATCCATGAATCAATCCAAGCAAATGCTTGACGATGACCCAATAATAAGACTTCACGTATACACTGTAAAATAAATATTGCTGTTAATGTAGTGGATATTAAAACGCATGAGTAATATAATCGATGATCTTTTTTTTAGCTCTTTCCTCACTGTATACCACCCTGACTTAAATCAACTTGTAAAGTTCAAGATTGAAGGGGACAAAATGAAAGTTGATAAAAATGTGTGAAAATAATGTGTCTGGGTACATAATTAAATGCAAATTTTCCAAACAATCCAAATCTGGCCTCAAATTTGTGATACCTGCTAGCGCATGCGCACAAATCTTTGAAAAACCGGTAAAACATTGAATTCATTCAAATCTAAAATTTTCATCTTTAATGGATGCAACATGAGATTGATTTTTTTTTAAATGATTATATAAACATAGAAAAGAATCTTAAACATTTTTTTCTTTTGAACCAAGTGGAGTATCTAAATGCAACATTTTTTATTACTTAAGAGCAACACGGTAGCAATATAATATTTTTAATAATACTTAATTACTATTTCTATTTTAATCTGAGAGAACTTAATGTAGTAAAACCTTGAATGCAAATCAATATTTGGATATCAGAATTAAGTAAAAAAGTGTGTATTAAATACTGCTAACAGCTTTTTACATTAACAAACATCATGTACTGATAAAAATTGAATGACCAATTACTTTTTATTGCAGTAAATTATGTTTGTTTATTTATCTTGGATTTTCCTTTAGTTTATTTATTTCGCATATTAAGAAGTAAAATGCTATAAGTTTGATGATTTTTTTTTGTTATGGAAATCTGAGGCACAATTGTTCAAACACTAATCAAAATTATTTGAATATCAATAATAAAATTTTAAGAATTATATGTACACTATTTATTGCTAAATTTAGCATAAGTGTAAAAAAGGAAAATCTGGTTTGTGTAAATTTAGCAAAAAATTTTTATGAAATTTTGTAAACATGTTTTCTATGAAAAATTACATGTAAATTATATGTAAAATTTAGCATCGTGTCATAAGGGCTTTAGATATTATATTTCACCTACTGAATGTATAAATTCCTCCACTTTGGTCTGCAATCCCCAAACTTCAAAGAATGCACTGACTAGTTTATATGAACACATAATTGGTTGATGAGTATTCCGCCATCCTTCCACTAATGGTCCTCGATGGGTTTTTGTACTTTGGAAGTACCTCGGATCTTCTTCTTCTTTATAATGTTTAGGACTCACTTCATCATATGCTATATCCAAATGTTCGACTAGACGTTCAGCCAATTGTTCAGGAGACAGTTTAAGACACTAAAATTAATTAACATTAATTAAAATTAAAATTTAATGAAAACTCTGTTATCTAAAAATAATTGACTCATGATATTTTTTTTTTTCTTTTCATTACAAGACTCCAAATTCCACAAAAAAAAAATGCAAAACCATAAAAAGATTATTGTAAAAGAATATTTAGAAATAAAAAAAATTGGCAATTTCATTTCGTAACTAATTCAAAAATTGGTTAGTTCCCAAAAAGCTATTAATATTCCATTGAAGTTTTGCAATTTCTCCAAAAAAAGGTGATTCATTGATTTTCTATATGTAAACAAAATGCAATAAATTTTTTAATACTCACATTATCAGTAGAACCATTATTATTTTCATATCTCGTCTTTATTGATATGCGAAACCTTGGGATAAAAGAACACTGCAATATAAATGTTACTATTTCTTATATTGATTTTGCATTTTGAAAACTTACATTGTATTCTGTTATTGTGAATGGATAGTAATTCCATGCTTTTTCTGTTATATAAAATATTTTTGGTATCATAGCTTGAACCCAGTACGGTAGACGACTAAAAATTTTAATTTTAATATAAATATAACAGAGTTTATAAAGATTGTTTTAACATACCTTGATAAATGAATACGTTTTTCTGTGAAATGGCCTTTTCCATGTTCAGGGTCTTCACATACTCCATTTTCTACAACTTCTACACCTTCACCATTGCTCGACTGTTCTAAGCTATGTCTTGCTATCATATACAATTGTCCAATATGATACTGTAAAGAATTTTTTTTTTTTTTTTAAAGAGAAGATGAAAGGTAATGAATGTTGAAGATTTTTCATCAATTTAATTTAATAATCGATTCTTGAACTCATCATGAATTTTTTTATAAACTGAGAAGTGAACAAATAATTCATAGAGGAAACGTTTTGGGATAAAATTTGAATAAAATGATGTCAAAATAAGAAATTGAATGAAAATATGTCAAATTGTTGTACAATAAAAAGGGTGCGATGAGTGGTAAAGAGGCATTTATTTATAAAACAAAAATTCTCACTTGATAAAACGAATCGTATCAGTTAGTACATTTGAGATACGCTTATATAAATAAACGAAGTTGATTTCTATGAGTAATAATACAAACAAGGCACTAAAAATTAAATAAATCAAAAGTGCAAATTATAAAATCTTCCAGAAAGGAATGAAAATACAATTTTTAATAATTTTATGTGTACAACTTACTTCTTCTGTACTGATAGGCATGCATATTCGATATTCTTTAGTTAAAACCATATCACTACATACACTTTCTTTATTTTAAATGAATTATGTGCGGAATTCTGTCTGATTCTGTCCTCGCACCGCTACACAAAATTATCAATAAAATTTGACAGCTTAAACAATTTCTCTGCTTATCAATCAATAAAGGATTACCATCATAAAATAACAAAATTCACTAGGACACAATGAATTATTCAAAAGTTTAATCTAAAATTAACTTTGTAATACTTAAGATGAATTAATTGAATTCCAAAATTAATTTAATAAATTAAATAAAATGCAGTCATATTAAAAATCCTACTTTTAGATCGGTACCAATCTAAAAATATGAAAATTGTGAAACCTTTATGTGAAAATTATAATGTTTTATTAATTTTATTAATAAAAATAATAATTATTATTGAATTATCTATAGTTTGTTTAATTTTCAAATATAAATTTGCTCACAATGTAAAAAAACAAAATTCCCTATACCTTTGTTATCATTTAGAATTTATTTGTCAAAAGTGACACATAAAAACTGATGTGGCCAAATGTAAAAGCAAGATTAGATGAGTTTAAATGTATTCAAATATATTTTTAAAATGTTATGATAATTACAAGTAGTATCGAAAAATTAATATCAAAATGGCCTATCAATCTCTCTTAACGGAATATATGAACATACCCTGTGTAACGCGGGTGTATACAACTGCTTGTGTAGTAACTACACTCATAGTAGTAAGTTAAATCATTTAAAAATTATTAAGTTTGTGTAATATGTTGATGCCATTGTTTTAGCAACTGGATTTAGTCACACCTTTTCAACTATATTACAATCCTATATTGATATTCAAGCATTGGCAAGTGTACCGATTATTAACGACATTCCTGTTTTTTGGAACATTTGGATTTAGTTTCTTCTTTAATATGGTATTTACATATAGGTATTGTAGGATGTTGGAAGAAGGGTCGTTCAGAGATAGAACAGCAGATTTTGTAATTATGTTTCTTTTCGGAGCTGTCTGCATGATTGTATCCTTTCAAAACAATACGATCTTAATTTTATACAATTACTATATAATAAAACGTATTTATATTGAAATATTAAGTTGATAAAAGAGAAAATAACCAAAATTTGTATATTCTATTTTAATTTCTGTTTATGGCTGACTAAAGACATATTGCCATAAGTTGAAAGTGCAGAATAGCTCAAGTTTAGCATACAGAACAATTTAGTGTACATATTCAGTAGTGCTAATATTGTTATCTGTTAATAGAAAATTAGACTACTAAACACAGAAATCTTATGCGTTTATGAATATTTGTAACGTAACCTAAAATTTATTAAGTCTAGTACGTCGCAGTTTCCATTAAAGTAATTATTTAAAAAAAGAAGAGTTGGAAACGTTATAACGTACCAATTCTCTTTTCTTGAGACATATTTCAAAACTATTAACAATTTTTCTCAGTTTATAAATTTTTTGTTTTTTATCGGTTATTGTTTTAGGGTAAAAAGGTCGAATACAAAACAATCACTGTACAAATTTTTATTAATATTTATAGATGGATATGTCTGTTATGAATTTGTCTAACTTTTACCTTAAAAATGAATCATTGATATATATATATATATATTCATTTCCTTAACTACTTAAATAGATTTTTGCATTCTTTGTAAATTTATTGTTTTTGGGTCAAGCATTTACGATAATGTTAGTGTATGTCTGGTCGAGACGAAATCCAATGGTGAGAATGAATTTCTTTGGATTAATAAATTTCTTTGTAAGTATTACTAATCATAACATTTTCGTGCTTCATGTATACAGAGAGTCCCAGATTTTCTTACACAATCAGTATCTGTGTTTGCGTGATGAACAATAAACCGTTCATTTACTAGGAGCACTGCAATATTATTCTTATTCAAGAGAATAATAAAAGTGATATGTTTTTGTAATCCTTTATCAAGTTTACTTTATGGAATATAGTTAAGAACTCACTTAAAAACAAAAAAAATTCCAAAAACTCCTTGACATGTTACAACATGGGGGGAGTAGTTTCCCCTTTCACGTGGAGCCTAATTTTCTACAAAATTTGCTACAAATCTCAAAACTATTTTCCATTTATAACAAATTTGACATGTTTATACTTGTTTCAAGATCCCAAGCATTCTGAACAAAGAAATACAAGATTATTTAAGAGTAACATGACAATGTGCTTTAATTAAAAAAAAAGATGCTTCAAGGAAAAAGACATGACGAAATTGGCAGTAAAATAAATGGTACAGTCACCCACACAAATTTTCTTGTAGAAAATTACATTTAGCATATTGTATTTCAACAATTTTAAAAGAATGGTTTAAGCGTGCAACGAACACATGTAACGATGATGCATGCAGTGGGTGGATGAAACTCGAATAGGTAGAGTAGTGCATAGTCAATATGCCCTCCAGATGTTGAATATTCTTAAGTCAAATACAAATTGTTGTAGGTAAAGCAGTTTTCCCTTTCAATTAATAATTAATTTGCTGTATGCATTTTATAATACTATTAAAATCTTGTTTATATGGCAAATTTGATCAAAATCGTTGGAGCAGTTTTCGAGATATCCAATTTGGTTTCAAATAACCTACCCATAATTTTTGAGATAAAACAATAAAATCTTCAGAATCAATTACGAATAGTGTAAAACCACTAGATATCAAGTTTCATCAAAATCAGGCCAATAGTTTTGGGCGTTCGAGCTGCGGACTGATGGACACACATATGGACGGACATTTTTGTTATATTTACATTTAATTTCCATTTTTTTTCCATCACAATACATCTGGTAACCTATGCTTACAGAGCAAAAAAAGAACAAGTTTGTCTCTTGAAATTGTCTATGGTGTGAAACAAGATTGATCATGATGCTTTTCTTATCATAAAAACCGGCATAGCTACAGGAAATAACAATCAAAATGAAGATTACTTTTGTAATGATGGAATTAAAACTATATCTGACAAAAATGTAAATGATGGCGTTTGATGTGTAAAATGGAGTAGATAACTGTAATAATGTAGCAGAGAGACAGTGTGAGATTTTTAAATACAAGAAATCCAACAAAAATAACAATTTATGATGTAATACTTATGCCAATAGTTCTACTAATTATTTGATGGTTTATAAGAATTATTACGCAAGCAGTACAATAATCATTCCTTTTTTTTACAGGCTCCATATTTGCCATGGGTTTTATTTGGTTTTTCTTTGCTTCTTGGAAATCCTGTGTATATAGATTTAATGGGCATAGCTGTAGGTCATATTTATTATTTTATGGAGGATGTGTTTCCAAACCAAAGAGGAGGTTTTAAAATATTGAAAACACCTAGAATATTGTAAGTTTTTAGAAATTATTTTTTCAATCTACAGAATGAGTCAATAACAGGTTTCTTTAATATCTCAGAAAAAAATTCTAAATGGAGAAAAATGATTTCTATAAAAGTTTTTTGTTTCAATTAGGAGCATTAACTAAAAGTAATGATATAGACTTTGATTTTTTTAAATGGAATACCGTATATATTTTTTTCTTATAGTTAGTTGTTCTGAATATAAAAAAATTTCATTTTTGAAAATCAGCACAAGGGTTTTAAAGTTATGAATTTTTTTTCAGTTATTTATTTATTTTTAATCATGATGTGTTAAAAAAGTTAAATTGGCATTACTTGTCAAAATGAAAGAATTATTTCTTGTGTATGTTATTTTCAACCTGTTAGTAACTCAAAAATTCAATTTAAGCCTTTTGATATTCGATATTTATATTATAGAAATATGTAATGTTTTTAATCATAGTCAATTTATTAATGACTTTACAAAATATAACTGCAAAACTAAACATATTGCATATTTTTGTGATAAAATAAAAATATATCAATGCTTCTCGAATATGAGAATCAAAAAAATAAGATCGTAATCAATTTTATAATTTTGTAATTATTTTTCAGAAAACAATTATTAGACGCACATCCAACAAATCCTGAATATGTAGCTTTACCTGAAGATCGACCTGGCGGATATGATTGGGGGGACAATATCAATAGGCCAAATAATGAAAATAATCAAGAAAATAATCAGTAATCTAATATTTCATTCATTCGTTAATATAAATACATTGCATAAAGAAAAGAGGGATTATTTGTTTTAATTAATACACATCTTTATTTTCTCAATAAAAAAAATTCTTTATTACTACAGAAGTTTATTATTTTCCAAGTTGAACAGGGATTTACAACAAATGGTTTGGATAAAGTAAAATATCAAGTGCTTGAAACAAAAAATAAAAATTAGGAATTACGGAGAAGACTCCATTACCTTTTGTAAGGTTGACTGGATTATATACGGGTAAAATAAAAGATTTAAATTTATTTTTAATAACAACTATTTATTGAAACTATGCGTTCACGTAAACAAACTAAAAATATTTTGAAATAAAAAAAAAAAATTGATATTGATACCTAAATATTAGGTTTCAAAAAAAAATTCGCATTTGGTTTATAAAATCACGTTCTGTTTGAATAAAAGTAGTTTTTGTCGCAACAGATACATGTTATTTTAATAGCGATATATTTTAAGGTTAAATATGCAGGAAGCACAAAGTTAAACAAAAAAAAAACGAATATTTCATTGACATTTAAGCCAATTTCTACAAAAAGCTCATTAAAAAATGGCAGTAGAAACTTTTTTTTTTTGATACAACCAAATTTTTTAAAACCCCATCCACATTTACAAAAAAAAAGAAATTTTTGTGAATATGGATGCAGATTTATTTTACAAGTAGATTTGCTCCCCATTACAGCTCTTTACAAATATGCAAAAGCATTTCATTTAATAGAGGCACTAAAATGGGGTTGGAACTTAAATAAAAAGTTTTCTGTAACTAACCTGATGTACTAAAAAGTAATTTTTGCATCTACAATTTTCTTTGAGGCATGAATACAAATGTGAACAGTCTTTAAAGCACCTGGAAACTTATAACTATCCAACTCATATTTAAAAAGTGCTTTTTATACATTCATTTGCACTTTCAATAATATTTCAGAGAGAATAAAATACAATAGTCAATTAGAAAGTATGAGTGAAATGAAATAATAACTATTAATATATTGAAATGTGCAAATCTACCTGCTTACATCATTTGCTTTACATATAAAAGTTGTGAAGAAGTCATCAACTTCCTGCATTTTATTCCCAATTTGGTTAGTGTCAGATCTGTCTACTAATTTTCGCAATTTAAATATAAAGGAAAAATAAACAAAATCTATATTCTATGATATGAGAAGTAAAATACAAGATGTTCATTTTAAAAGTAAAAAATTTACTGCTAGAATAAATTAAAATTCATCTAAAATAATGAACAATTTTTTAAAATGAATCTTTTCACAATTCAAAATTGAAATCACTCGATTTTTTTTTATTATTCACCTTCAAAACAGATTAATAAAAGAATACGGACGAAATAGTAAACAGAACAATGCAAATGGCCAATTACAGAAATGTTAATCAATTTTCAACAATGAAAATTTTATTAGATACGATTGTTAATTAAAACTGGACGAGGAACCACAAAATCACTTTCATTTTCAAATGAATCATTTGATCACTTTATTATTAGTATTTTTGCAGTTCATTTTTAAGATAACCTGCTTTATGATTTAGTATAATTCACAATTCAATTTAAAATAATTCGCACCTTCTGAAACAAAAGAATTAGTGGTGCATTTATTAAAAAACAATAATTATAAAGAATATGTTAAAAGTGTTATGTAAAATTTCACACTATTTATAAAGAAAATTTTCAAAGCTTAATTTAAGATTTAGATTATCAACTGTAATTCCATTAATTACAAAACTTCCACATATTATACAATAAATTTTAAGAAATAATACTGTCATCGATAAAAATATTTCTATAATGTTTCTGAATCAATCAATTTTGATAAATTTAAAAGGAACATCTTGTAGAAATAGCATAGCAGCCATGGATTTTTAAATGCAAGTAATAAAATAAATCCAAAAAAATCATTTCAACCACAAAAATCTTTCACATTCAAAAGAAAACAAAGAAATTTTAAATTAAAATGACATTTACATGTGATTTAAAAACGTACTGATATATAACAGCAACTTTTAGATGCATAATTATATTACTTGCAATTAATAATCAATCACTGTAATGTAAAGGTTGAATCTACACATAATTAGGTTGCACATAAAGATTTAATCAGCACTCAAATCCAAAACAATTGTTCTGATTATATTTAAATTGAGCATTATATAGGCAACTAAAAGTTAAAGCACGAAAATTTATATATTCCTGTGTAGCTTCGTCCTTTTTAACATCTAAATTGAAAACGTAATTTGTGAAAATAATTTTCGATTTATATTAAAATCTAACGACACAAATAATGCACTTAGTGTCATTTTGGTTACCGTATCAGTCATCTTTGTCATTAGAATAAAGATTGTAGAGGTGCGATAATTATTTAGGCCTTTTACACATAACATTTTTTAATAGAACATTAAATGTATGATACAGATAGGACAAAATGATAAGCATTTTTTGAAAGCATTTAAGACACTTTTTCAGCATATCAGATTTTTTTAAATTGTTAACCATATTTAAATTACCAATAACATAATTTGTAAACACAGATGCTTATTCTAAACTGTTGAGTTATATTTTTACAGGAAAAGGAGACGTAATTGGGGTAATTTTTATCGTGCAGAAATATTTTAAACAACAAATTTGTAAGAAATTTATGGTTTCTCAAAAAAATTTTTAAAACTCTTATTTTAGGGACTAACCACACAAACTGTTCTTTAAACTTTTTGTTATGTGTACTAAACCTTAGATTGATGGCACATAATTAAACTAGATGATTCGAATTAAGTAGAGTAAATGTCTATAATATCAAAATAAATTGCATTGCATGATATAGGTTACTTTTGTTGTACCCATTTATCCTGCTTTGACGCAGAGAATTGTGCAAAGCACTTTTTATCTCTATGCATCCATTTATTTGGGTACAACAAAAGTTAGATACATATAACACCAATTCTTTTCATATCTACTTTAAAAACTAATGTAAAATAAAATGAAATGTTAAAAATAATAAATACCTTATCATATTATTCACCTGAATCTGCATCTGTATTCAGTACAGATGTGCATACATTGTATGTTTCAATTACAATCTACTCAATAAATGAAAGTAATTGACAACAGAACATTTAAACTTCACAACCACAATTCTACAATATTAATACCAGTTTTCATTTTTACCTTCTTTAAAGTAAAATTGCCATAAAAAGCTTTCAGACATAAAACAGTTAATGTTTAAAGTTGCTATATTAGAGCACTACGATAATTTTAATCTTGGATAATAATGAAAATTAGGGTTTTAGAACCTAACACGATATTAAAATTATACAAACATATACACCATTATAATTACATTTATAGTAGATAAGGAAGAATTTTTGATGCTTTCCAAGATTATTTTGGAAAATTCTATCTTACAAAACGCTTTAATATATAAATTAACAATTTACCCTAACTACTATAAATTATACAATAAAATTAAAAATTGTAAATGTGATTGATTTAGTTATATCATAATGCAATAACATATTTGATTTGAATAAATGTCATATGTAAAATGTATTTACATTTAAATGTTTTATGTTTGGAAGCCTTATAAGGTGTACAAATTGATTTTTTACAATAAAATGTACATATTTCGACATTATAAACAAAAAGAACTTAAAACTAATCTTCTGTACAGGATTTTTAAACTAAAAATTAACAAACAAAATAATTTATGTAGAATTATTCCAATTATGCAAAGATGATCTTTGAAATTACTGTACAAAATGATTGATGTGCTTACAAAAAAAAAAAAAATCTAAGGCATCCAATATTATATTGCCACCGTTGCTAAAATTACTGTTATATCATCCGGTTTTCCTCCTATAAAAAAAAAGTTCAATAGTGAAAAAGTAGAGAGATTGAAGAGAGATTTTCTTACCAATTGTGTTGATTCCATTTGCAAATGCACTTTCAGCAAATGGTGAGATAAAGCTCTCATCATTTGATAGACTTCGAGCCATCCAGGCAATTGAGTTCGCTACCGTTTGCAGTCTTGATGCACAACGTTCACCTTGCACCTTAATAAACCAATAGATATATAATAATATGCTGCATAATGAAAATTTAATTCTAACTAAATATAAAATAAAATCCCAAAATCATTATCAATTAGCTCTTGAAGTGACTTTGAATAAATTGTTTTTATTAAATTTTTTGTTTTCTAAGAAAGAGAATAGGTAGTTACCTTTTTCAATTCCTTGATTAATATATTTTCTGGTAAATTATCAAAGACCCCATCCGTAGCTAGAAGGATGACATCACCATCTTCGACCAAAAAATCTTCAGTCATTGCCGAATCAGGCTGATCTGAGAGTACATTCTCATGATACCCAGGTGGCGGTAAAGATAATTGAAATGGTGTATTAAAATAATGCTGTTGCTCTTCAGATTTGTGAATCACTTTCCCATTCCTTAATACCATAAATCCACTGTCCCCAATATTGGCAGTGTGTAAAGTGCTATTTTCTCTGTTTAAAATAACTACACATGCTGTGCTGCTACCTGCAATATATTTTTTTTCTTAAAATAAAATTATTTTGAAAAAAAAAAAAAATTATCGTGTACATTGTATTTCTAAATAAAGTGTTGTTTTGGAATGGGGCCAAATCATGCGTTACGCCCGGTAATTATAGATTTAAATCATGTGAGCCTTGATATTTTAAGATTCATTCATTTTAAGGAAATTTATAAACAAGTTTTTATCTGTAATTTTAGTTAGTTACTTAAACAGTATTTATTACTTAAATGCCTTGCACTTTGTAATCTCTGACGACCTAATTTATTTTTTAAGATACTGCATTTAATTCATATGTTGTAAACAAACATGAAAACCAAAAAAATTCTAATAATGTGTCCACTGTAAAATTTAAAAAGAAGTTTGACAAAACGAATTTTTTTTTTTTTTTTTTGTATGTTTTAAGCCTCAGATAATCTTCTGGACCAGAATTATGTTGCAATTGCACTATATGATAATGTGTAATTTAGATCAGGCGACTCTAAAATCATATCTGGCCAGTCCACTTATTTTTAAAATATTTCATTGTAGTTATGTAACATAACTATAGATTGTAATTATCTTTTAATTTTTACATTATTAAGGTTTTTGAAGTACAATTCAACTTCGATATTTCGAAATTATGCTATCTCCAACAGAATTACAACTACATATTTATTTTTTAATAATTCAAAGCCTTAACAACATCAACTTTTTTTATGGTAGGTAAATGTTTATTAAAATTGCTGTTTTTTTTTGCACTTTAACTCTCTTATAAATACTTTATAAAACTGCTGTTTTTTTTTATACAGATATTAATTTGACAGTTTACTCACCTAAAATTGGTTTTTTATGATGTAATAGCTCATAGTAACTTTTTGCTACAAGATCAGAAGGATTCGAGGGGTTGAATTTCCCTAATTTGACTAGTCTCTCACAAGTTTTCATAAGGTGCAATGGAAATTCTCCGGGATCTATACCATATGCTCTCCAACCACCCACCCCATCAGCAACACCTAGAAATATATAATAAAATTTACAAACTTTCAAGAAACCAATGGATAAATGTTGCAGGGTAGATTTTGAAACAATAAAAAGGTAAGATATGTGAAGTTGTGTAAGAATAGAACTGAGTAGAAATAGATATTAAAAGCATTTATAAAATTCATAAGTTTATTAAAATTTTTCTCACTCAAATTTTATTAAGAAATATTCTTTAATTGTAATTAAAACAATTTAGTAGATATTATTTTAGGAAATACAATATTTAATTTTTCTTTTTAAATTACTAAAAAATTTCTGCAATATACTTAATGTACTTGTCAGACATGCAAACATCATAATGGATCGTGCAATTGACTATGTCATGCAACATTCTGGGCTTTTAGTACATAAAATTTAATTAAAGAGAAAATAAATTTCTCTGGAGAGCAATGAAACAGAAATGGATATTGATCTTTGTCCACAATAACATAGGATAATACCTATAGATACTATTAAATGTTACTACATATTGCAACCAAAAAATTACTTTTTTAAGCAGAAAGCATTTTAATCACTTTTAGGTTTATAGAATGACTCTTTTATCATAAAAAAGACTTTTTTCTGTTTTTAATCATAAATAATTGTAACCCATGTAAATTTTTATAGGTAACAACTTATATTTCTAAACTTTTCTAATTTTTTTTTTTTTTTTTTTTTGTAGTAACTATTTTAAATCCTGTTGGATTAATTTGGTTAAACTATCGATGCAATATACAAATCTCCCGCCGATTACAAAATAAATTGAAGTAAATTGAAAAATTACTCCTACACTAGTTACATATGATGTGATGTAAGTGTTTTTACCTTGAAATTTTAATACAAAAAAAAAGTTAAAATTTACATGAAAATTGAAATTTATGTAGAATATAAAAATTGCTAGAAATTAAAAAGTTTATGTTTGCTGCCATTGTAATGAATAAATTTTGATAAAACATTGTTGATAATCAAAAAATTACAGTTATACAAAATTCCCTCTTTTATTGCATATTTAATTAATTTGGAAAAAAAATGTTTATGTTTGGGTTTAAATCAACATGGAAAAGTTTAAAATATTATCATGAATACTTTTATGGAGTGGAAATATTATAAAATAAACATTTGTTTCCAGGTATTTCCAACGTTTAGTCATTGCTAAACAAATATATTAATTAATTAATTTAAAAAAAAAATTGTACGTTGAATTTCATATAGTAAATTCGGCAGTTTTGATATAAACTAAACTTTCTCTCAAATTATCTGATCAGATTAAAATTTTTACCCATAATAGTATTTTTTACAAGAAATTTAATGACGCAAAATGTTAAGGCGCGCGTTCCAAGTTTAGAAAACGAGCACCCAAATGTTATTGACACGCGCCCTGTTAAATTCAAAACAATTCAAGTAGGTTATGTACTTATGTTACACGGCCGAAATTTTATACAAGGTGTTTTTTCACACAATTATCTATAAATTTCAATTTAGATTAAAGATGCTGAAGAATTATTTGCGATCTCCCCGATGATTTGCCATCAACTATATGTTCAGCTCATTTGACAGATTTAATATCAACTCCGAAACGTATCAAATCGGGTGCCATAATGAGGCTATTATGACCCGTTTAGATTTCATAATGAGTATCTTATGATTGCAAAGTGGGATTTTCAAATGTCGTTGAGAAATCGTTCAAATTTACGGTAATGTGTAAGGAAATTCTGTGACTTGAAGCTTACATAACAGTCATCATTTGCCATACTTAGTTTAAGGTATATAAATACAAAAAAAAAAACTTTTTTATATACAAAAAAACAATATTAAGTATAAATAAATCGAAAATAAACACTAATGATTAAGAAAGATGGCATAAAATACCATTTGAAAGTTTTTATGATGCAGTTAAATTAACTCTGCCTATAAATTTCTTGCAGTTATTGATCTATTTGCTCAATATCTTCAATCTAGCCTTGCTAAATAATTTCACATTAATTATTTGTTAAAGCGAAATCTGTTCAAAGAAATAAACAATAAAAATTATTTGCAAGTGAATAAACACTCACAGATTACTCTTGCATAAAATATAAATATTATATCTTAGTTTATTGGTTTAATGATAAAAGAAGAAATTGTTATCTATGCATTTAGGGCATATTTCAACAAATTGTTTGCGTGATATAAAACAATTTTATATATTTTCAAGTAAATAGAAAATATATTACGTCTGAATACAAAAAAAGTTAAAATTTAGAATCAGTGCATACTAATAAGTAACGATGTAAAATAATCCAAAATGGCGAAGGTGCCGGTTAACGTGCGTATTAAACAAATCTTTTATGCTAAAATCTATTATTTGATTGATTCAAAATAGTACAGACAGCTATTTTATTTGCTTCAAGGTTTTTTTTTATAACTCCAACTTTAGAATTGCTAAAAATTTTGTTAAATTTATACAAAATGGAAAAGTAACGAATGTTAAGTATTTATAAAGAGCATTCGCGTCACGTTATTCCGACAACGCTTCTTAATATTCTTAGCACTTTCTCCGCGATCCAACTGAATTAAAATTTTCTATGAATGGGTGACATTTTGAATTGAATTGTGCACACAGTGCAAACTTCATGTAAACAATTTAGATAACTTTATTAAGTAACTCTAAATAAATTAGTAACTACTCACTAAATATTTTTCATTTTTAATATTTCATGCAAATAAAATAAGACACCAGTCAATGCATTTACAAACGTAAATCAACAAATTAAATTCATTTTAGTCCTGCTAAATGTTTTCATATCAAATAAAGAAGTGTACATTAATTAAGTTAAGATTTGTGTCAAGGTGGTGTTCTTTGAAAAAAAAAACAATCCCATGATTTCAATTAAGCTATAAATTGTTTTCATGTGGGAACATTATTATGTTTAAATCATATAAAAATATAATTTTGTCATCAAGTTTTATTGTTTCCAGGTTTGTGCATATTGTAATGAGTTTAATTCACATTTAACTTCTTTTTTTACTCAATTTACGGTAATGCAGTTGAATCACGTGCCTTAAATGAGAAATGCTTTATGTTGTTTATTTTGCTATTTTAGTATTGTTTTATTTGAAATGATAAAACAATTAAATATTTATATTTACAATCAAACAGTTTCTTTTAATTGAATTAGAATGTAGTTAAATTTCGCAATAGGAAATCATATTTCTTTTCACGAACTTGAAAAGTTCATATATGAAATCTAAATGTCTGTGTGTGTGCATGTGCCTATGTTTACTCTGTTACCTTGAGGTATTTTTGTAATCTTCCTTCCGCTTTCCAGGTGATCCACGCGCGGGACACCTGGAAAGTGAAAGGTCGCGAATTCGAGACTCGCCGGGATTGGATTTTTTTTATCTTTAATTTAATCCGAAAATTTGTATTTAAATCTCAGAAGTAGTTGTAGATGTGAGATATAACAATATTAAATTGTATGCGACAGAAAGAGGTTGAATAAGAGAAAATTTGACATTGCTTCGATTTTTATTACAAATTTTGCTACAATTTTTTCCTAATTTTCGCCTCCAAATGAGTAGAAGTGAGATGTAACGATAGTGCGATGTAACGATGGTGGATTGTATACGTTAGAA